>PVJD01003196.1:0-171107 GCA_004026545.1 Mormoops blainvillei | reverse complement strand
CTGCAAACTCAGCCTTTCTCCCAGGCCAGGGCTCTCCCTGGATGAGAAGTGGCTAAAAAACCCCAGGGTCAGAATCAAGCTCCATTTCTGCTGCTGGTGACCTGTGCCTATTAATCCGACTCTTGGCCTACATATGACTTTGGCGCGTCGGTTCCCAGCCACAGGTGGTCCAGCTCTTGACCGCTGCTTTGTGGACTTCTCACTTGGCTTTTTCCTTTCTGCCCTCACCTGCCCTCTGGACTGTGTCCCTCTGTGGCTGAACCCCTGCCTCCTTGCCTTTGCCAACTTCTCTGTCCTTGATCTTGGGCCATTCTGCTGTGTGTGTGTATCATCCGTCTGCTCATCCACCATTCACCAGGCCATTCATTCGTTTCACGGGCACGGTTGTTGCGGATGGTGGGATAGTACAGAGAACAAAACAGGCCGAGCCCTTGTTCTCACACAGCTGATGCCGGGGAGGAACATGCCCTGCCGTTTCTCCCTTCTCTTCTCTCCTCCATCCCCATCTCCAAATCTGCATCAACCAAGAACTTTTATCCTGGAACTGGAGGAGTTGCTGGGAAAGATTTAATAGGATTTATGCTTTTATGATTAAAAAAAAAAAAACAATAACACCTGTGTGATTTAACAACCGTCCTCAAAGTCACATGGGGAGTGTCAGTTATGAAGCAAACTGTAGGATGTGAATTGCAGTAAATACTGACGTAGGTATTAGACAAGAAAGGATGTCCAGACAATACCGCATGCAAGAATTAGATTGAGTCAGGTGGGAAAATGCTCACATACCCTGCTCTAAAAGCTATGAGAGTGTGAGTTGTTTTCCTGGCATCAAGATGATGGGCAGCATGACCTATGTTGAGGGATAGGGATATCTAAATTCATAAGTCGACACAGGCTTCTTTGGAAACTGAAAGGTCAGGCGTGCTAAATCATTCCCCTTTGCATCCCCTCCTTCATTCTAGTCTGGCTCTGTGCTGCAGGCAGTCGAGTCCTGACCCCTAAGGGCTGTATCACCCATGATCTCTTGCCTCCCACTTTCAAGTGGACTTGGCCCTTGGGAGATGTCACAGGAGATGAGTGAGTAGGAGAGAGGTCAGGGTGTTTCTTCCCACCTCGTCCTGCTTCCTACCACAGTCCTGGCCATGACCACGCCTGTGACTACAGCTCCCCTCGGGAGCCTCTCATTCACACCTGTGGCTCCCAGTGGGATCCAGTACTCGCTCTTACCCTCTCTTGCCACTCTTTGCTGGTTGATGGCTATCCCACCATTTTTGGGGGGTTAATTTCCTTAAACCTGTCTATACTTCTGTAAATAGTCCCTTTATTAAACATGTTCAGGACCCTAGCTGAGTATGCCTCTCTTTTTTGCCAGAATGATCTGTTAAGCAAATAAAGCATATTGAAATATACTTGAGAGGCAAAGATACTGACTTTATAGTTCAAGATTTTACAGTTGAGCATCATCTCTTCTGCTCTTTTCTGAAATAGACTTACCAGAGGAAGTTGGCTTCAGCATCACATTCCTAGGTTTGTCCTAATTGAAGGGCTCTTAGACAGCACGTTTGACAGAGTAACCATTAGAGGCAATAAGATTTAATAAATGCAGTTCTTCTCTAGCCGCCAGAGCTTCCTATCCCATCATGTTTGCTGGTTTTCTGTGGGGCTTGGTTCATGTCCCATAACAACTTTGTGTTTGCTTTCACCCCTACAGAAGTCAGGCTTTATCTAGATTTGGTAACTTTTGGGATGATGAATCCCATTAGTGCCATTTAGGCATTAATTTGAGTTACTTGTCTTAATGTGTGTGGAATTTTAAAAGGGAACCAATTACCATTACTTAACTACTCTGTTTCTGCCAGAGTTGCCTGTACGAAGATGTTTGTCGGGCCAGAGCTTTGCAGTCCGGTAAATCTTAAGTCGCCACTCACCTTGACACACATCTGCTTACTGAACCTTTCTCTTTGTACACTCCCCTAATCAGTTCTATCATACCAGCAATATTTTTTGACCTTTTTCTTTTAAACCTGTTTACTTCTTTTCCATGAGGAAAAAGAATCATGAGATACATTGTCAGCAAATTTTGTGAAGACTGTTCCCAGGCAAAATTGTTTTTGGCCTGAAGAGATTGTTTTTCCAGATAAGTGCCTCAGCCCCACTGCACCCACATTCACAGGGCAGAGTGGATGCAGGCGCTGGTGGCCTGTCAGCTCAGCTCTGTGTGAATTTCCACGGTATTAAGATGAGGGGAGATACCTAACTGCTAACTCATGGGCGTCTTTCCTGTTTAGCAGAGCCAACAGTTTTAACGTCTGTGAGAAAAGTAGAGTCAAGACAGCTGAACTTTGTAGAATCTCAGTGTTGGAAAAGCTGCTGAGGTCATCTTGCCCAGCCCCCACTCACCAAAGAACTATCTTCCCTTGTTCTATAATACTGACAGGCTCTGCTCCAGATGAGAGAGAGCTCATTTCCCCTTTGTGGTCAATACTCCTTCAGTTAAGCCACAGTCTTCCTCCTTTATCTAGCCACCCATTAATGGAAGGCCACCTTTACAGAACATCATGAGTAATCCTATGGCCCCATTTCCCGCAAGGCAGGGAGCTTCAGAGGATGGAAATCGCCTACTGTGGTTTCATTCTCCTGAACTTTTCTTTCTCAGACGTTCCAGCTCCCTGGACTGTACCTCACAGGGCACTTTCTCAGACCCTCCTGTGGCTCCGTGGTGCAGGGGCCCACGTACCCTGTCAGCACACCCCTGTGCCCACAGGCTAAACACAGCCCAGTTATTTTTTTAGGTAAAAATTACATAGCATAAAATGAACTATTTCCAAGTGTACAATTTAGTGTCTGCCCAGTGCTTGAGCCCATCAGGCCCAAGGCAGCTTATGTACTGGAAGCCCCACCAGCCTTAACCTGCCCGTCTCTGGGTACCCACGTTATGTGGAATCAGGTGCCCACAGATGCCTCAGATCCCTGCTATGTTTAACTCCAGTCCTGCCAGCCCTGCACTTTCTCTTGCTGGGTCTTAAGCTCTGCCCTGGTCTTAGCTGACTTAGCTGTGATCCTTAAACCACGCTCAGCCCTTGTCAAACCCCTTCTCTTGGAACTCAGTCCATTGATAGCTTTTCCAAACCGGACTAGCCACCTAGAACGAAAAGCTGGCAACCCTCATAGTTCGGAACCTCACCATGGCTTGCCCTCACCATGGTTTGGCCACACCTGTTGCCTGACCCACCGAACAGACTGGCCTGCTCTGGCTTTCAACACCAGGGTAAACCAAGTCGCCTCCGATACTTTAGTGTTTAATGCGTGTCACTGACCATCTGTGGTTCTGGTTAGGAGCTCTGTTGTTGAGCTTTGTCTGGGTTCAGTCTCACCTTTACCATGCCCTTGCTCTGTGATCTTTTTTGGCCAAGTTACTTTTCAAAATGGGGGCTTTAATTGTACTTTCCTCAGAGGATTGTTGTAATGATTAGGGAAGATAACAGGTGTTCAGCTTTCAGCTTTGCTTGATATATGACAAATTTTCAGTAAGTGTTCGTTGTTGTTATAGATTTATCTCTCTGGTCATAGTTTGATCACTCCCTTATTGTCTGTTCCTAGTGGGTCTGTTTCTTGCATGTGGTGGTGGTGTTTCCTTAGTTCTTAAGTTGTGGGTACCGCTGTCACTATGAGATAAAGTTGTATTAGCTTTTAATGGCCCAGTGATTAATAATTGCATGACATTTTATATTTCACACACTGCATATCATGTGTTCTCCTAGCTATCGGCCAGATCCGGGGCTGCCTCACAGCGATCTCCGTATCAGCCGCCCTCAGGCCAAGACCCTGAGCCAGCGCAGGTCGTTTTGGTCCGATGGGTAGCCCCTTGCTTATCTTTATCATTGTTCATTTTGACGAGCATGTCAACTCTTGTTTTGAGTTGGCCCATATCAGTTTGAGTGCCTCATCTAAGTTGATGATCAAAATTCAGAACAGGACAGGACAGTGTCCTATATATACCGCCAGAGTAGTTTGATGACCCTTCCTTAGGCAGAGCACCTCTCGGCAAAATGTCCCCTGTATCAGCACCATCAGAATTTACCACTTGAAATGTATTGTTCGAGACTGAAGATGTTATTCTCTAAACCTTCACTCTAAAGTGCCCATTGATCCACTTACCTTTTTGTCCACCTATCTGTTCATTCAGTTAATGTTCTTTTGGTGTCTGTGAAGTGTCAAGACCTGGCTATTTCTTGGGAATTCAAAATTGAAGAAGATTTAGTGCCTGCCCAAAAGTGAGCTTATGCTTCAGAAGGAAGACAAAAAAGCTCTTAGTATGTGCGCCTCAGAATGCCGAGTCAGAGGACTCACGTGCTGCTGAGGGGTCGCAGGGAGGGGCCAACCACAGCAGACCAGAGGCGGCTGGTGGCGGGGGCAGGGCATTCCTGGAGGAGGTGATTCTTGAAGTGAACTTGGTGTGATGAATAATAAACCAAGAAGATTATGATATGAAAAAAGTCACGACAAGCTATTGACTATAAATGCTGTCTTCGTCTGTTCACAGATTAGGTGGCTTATATATAATAGAAATTTATTTCTCATACTTCTAAAAGCTGTGAGATCAAGGCACTGGCAGATTCAGTGCCTGATGAGAGCCCACTTTCTGGTCCATTGATGGTCGTCATTGCACTGTGTCCTCACATGGCGGAAGAGAGGAGGGATCTTTCTGGGGCCTCTTTTATAAGGGCACTAATCCCATTCATAAGGACCCCACCCTCAGGACCTACTTACCTCCCAAAGACCTCACGTCCCAACACCATCACACTGAGGATGATATTTCAACATACGAGATTTTTGATGGGAGACTCAAACATTCAGTGCATAGCAAATGCCTTCCTGTAAACAGACATCTTGAATAACTGTGTTGACAAAGCTGAGGGAGAACAGCGACGTGACTTGTGCTACTTGCATGACCTTGAGTGCCGTGGCATCAAGCTGGGTGACTCTCTGTTCTCCATCTGAAAGGCCCTTTGCTGCCGCCTGCTTCAGACAAGTTCGATTGTGGAGCTCCGGGCCATATGAGGGACGCTGAGGGTCCTGGTGGGGCCAAATGGAGCAGCAAGGGGAGATTAGAGGACAAGAAAAGATACACATATTGCCCAGTTCATAGTTTAGATCATCGTTTGACCTGTTCATGCCCACCCCCTTTTTTTCATGTACCCTAGACTGAGGGCCAGTACCACTTAGTGAAGGACTTACTGGTGATGTGTTAGTTACGTGGCTTCTTATATGTGCGTTGTGTGGGAGTTTAGTCTGGTAGAATTCTGACAGACAGAATAAATAATTCTAACACTCAAGTTCAAAACACAGCTGTCTCACGTGATCAGCTTTGTAATGGAAGTGTGACTAAGTGGAGAGGGCGAAGCGTGCCTCCAAGCATGAGTAACCTTTGAGCCGCGTGAGATAGAATTCTTTGTTTTAAAGGTAAGTCACTCACTCTCTTGCTTGCTTATTAATTTGCATGCTCAGTAAACATTTATCACATGCCAGGCCTCTCTGTGTTAGGACAAGAAATAGAGGTCACAGTCCCTGCCCTCAAGATGTCATCCTTCAGTGGAGAACACAGAGGGAGCAGATAATTAGAGGTCGTTGTGATGGGTGCCATGATAGGGTCTTTGGGCATGTCATCAGGATAGAGGGGGTTAGTGCCAGGAGGCTTGGCAAAGATGATGAGGTGATAAATAGGAGTTGCATCGTGTGTGGAATGGTTCATGGAATGGAACCTGCCAGGGTTCATAGATCCTGTGAGACGTAGAACTCCGGACTCTGCCTAGAAAAATGTGCCTACACATAAACATTTTATAGACTTTCAGAGGGTTCTCTAAGTCCCTAAAGCCCCTCCGTGAACCACTAGTTAAGCACTCTTGTAAGAGCGTATGCCCAGAGAGCTGCAGGGACATGCTACCTTGGAGAATGCCAGTGGCTGCTTTAAGTGAGGACTTGGGAGAATTTTCCATTATGTCTGCTAATGGAAAATCAAGCAAGTAGTTGTGGCAATTCCAGCAGGCCTGAGAAATTCCTTTGTGATCACTTTTTCTTGCTAGTGTTGGTGGTAAGTGAAAATATAAATACATTCAGAAACATGGTTCAGGGCAGTACAAGTTAAGACCTGCTGAACCGGGAACATCAATTTTTCGCCTCACTTTTTTAAAAAAGTCAATATTTTTATCACTCTGTAGGTATTTCATCCTAAAATAAGTATGTGTTTTATATGAACAAATGAAAGAAAAAAAATTTGATCTCCAAGTACAAAAGCTGATCATGATCATGGAAGTTAATCTAAAGTCAGTCAAAGGTACTGGTGCTAGTGTTCACTCAGAACTCGGACAGGATAGCAGTGTTACCATAAAAGAAAATAAATCAGTTACTCACTCAAAGGACGGGGCAGAGATGAGCAGAGAAAACGCGGAGGCTCTCCCCTGTTTTCATACTCCTGATGGGCTCTGTTCCCAGCACCCCGGACTCTCTTCCTCTTCTCAGCCATCCTCCCCCGCCTTCAGCTGAGGACTCCTGTTTATTGTTGGAGTTTCTTGTTCTCCCCACCATCCCATTAAGAGAACAGGACTGGTTTTTGCAGATCTGGTGGCTAAAGGATGTTTTGGAGAGAGGGGAGATTTCTCACTGACCGTATTCCAACCACGACTGACCACCGCAGGCAAAGGCATGAAAAATTATGGTGCCTTCAGGGAAGACACCCCATTCCCCACCTCACCTTCCGTATCATTGATGTACCTACAGAAGTCCCTTCATGCCTGAGGTCTGTGCCACCTGCTCAGGTCATCTTTCCTCTCCTCCCGTGGTGCTCTTCCACTTGCCTCGGTAGCTTTATTACCTGTCTCCTGTCTCCGCATCTTCTGAGCCCCATTCCCTACAGTCCCTTTCTGGAACATTCCTGTGTCTGACTCTCTCATCACCCTTACAAGGGAAAGCTTTCTATCCTTGACTCAGTAACCACCGTTTCTGCACCACTGCATACCAAGGCCAGGGCAGCACCTAGTGCCTCTCGTCGTGCCCTGTAGCGAGAGACCACCAGGAGCACAACCACAGTTAAACAAGATGGGTTTATTGCTTGGTACAGTGATGGAGACCTCACACCTTGGGGAACGGGGAGGGAGGCAGCTCAGTGTAAGATGGTGATAGAAGACAGGACTTACAGGACTTGGGTTTGTGTTAGGTGATTTGGGGGAGGGTGTAAAGAGGAGGGATTTGCTCTGGATTGGGTGCTGTCAGTAAACGGGATAACTAGGAGTAGATATCTTAAGTCTCGCCCACAGAGAAGGTAGACTAGGGCGAAACCAGAGCTGTCAGTGGGAAAGAAACGGCAGTCTCCTCATTACCTGGGCTTTTTGGTATTTTCTGGGTTGGCCAGCGTTCATGCTTTGTTGGTGTTCAGATACAATTACTGAGTGTTCGTGTTCTTGTTTTGTTCCATCTCGGTCACAGAGTGGCCTTTTCTGATGCTGATTTTTCCATGAAATCATGGATGTTCCACAGCGAACCAACACCCAGGCCCCGCTTTCAGTGTGAGGTCAGCCCCCGGGTACCAGGGGCTGTTTTCCCTTTCTCGGTCTTTACCGCTTTGCACCGCTCTCCTTCAGATACGTATTTGCCTCCCTGGTCAAAGCCTCCACCTGCTCCCTCCTCTTCCACCTGACCGCTCCCTTAGCTCCTGTGGCGACTGTCGCCAGTCCCTCCATGTTTCCGAATCTACCAGTTCCTTTCCTGGCTCACTACTTCACCGAACCAGACGGACATCGAGTAGTGACGAGGACCTTCCTGGTGTGCTGAGGGCTGCCCAGAATCGCGGCCCCTCGTCACCTCCTCTTGTTTCCTTTGCCCGTCCCTTCTCCTGGGTGGCCACCATTGTTCATCATTTCCCTCTAAGGTTTCTGAGCACTTCAGCAGAAAGGCACGAAACCATACCCATGTGTTTTCTACCCTCGGCCGTCCACAGAGTGCCTGGCCTTCCCTTTCTCTATAACTTCTTTACCCACCTTTGAGCCTCTTCAACTCATTGTTCCAATAGTCCCACTAGGCCACCAGCCTCACCGTGAAGTTCCATCAGATGGTCTCAGTTTCCACTGTACTGAGAAGAAGAAAATCACCTCCTAGGATCTGCCGCAGCTTCCTTTTTATCTCTAATTTTTTCTAAATCCTCACCACCCTCCCTCGTGATCCTCTCTGAAAGCGTGAAATCTCAGTCCTCTTACAGCCTCGCCCTCCACTTGCGTTTTGGTCCTGTCACTTGGCCCCAGTACCCTGCTCACCTCTCTGCCTTCCCAGCCACACAGGCTCTTCAGGCTGAGTCCTTCCTTTCAGGAAGACATTCCTGGGCCGTGGTCTCCCTGCCAGTTCACTTCCTCCTCCCTACTCACGCACGCCTCAGCTGTACTCGTCTCACCACTGGGCCTCGAGTGGTCTCCTCCTCACCTTGCCTCAGACTGACCATCTTGGTGAAGTTCACAGCATCAGACAAGCTTTGTCTTTGGATCTCCCAAGACGGTGCCCCCCACGTCCTCCTGACTCGTCTCGATCTTACTTTTTCATAGTCTCTGTCCCTAGGGTTCCGCCATGACCCTGATTCCTTACTTCTTCCCCCGATTTTCTGGGTTTTTTCCTGCTTTTTCCCCATCTTCACAGTTCCCTTTCTCTCCTGTCCCCTCTTAACAATCTCATCCCCTCCTCAAGCTTGAAGAATTCAGATTTGTCTCTGTCCTTGACCTTTGTTCAGGGGCCTAGTTCTGCATTTCTAACTGCCCTCTAGACATCGTGTATTGTATTCTCAGTCCTCAAACACCAGCTCTCTGATTCATCACTCTCACCAGGGCCAGTTTCTCTGTACATTTTTGTCCCCTTTCATGGCATCCCATTCTCTGTCACCATCAGATCCTGTGGGTTACAGCCTTGCATTGTCTCATGCCCTTGGAGGCCTCTTTGAGTGCTCACCAGGTTAGACTTACGTTGCTAGGGAGCCTATTAACTTGTCATTTAAGGGCAGGTCACTCGTCTTACTCGTCTCTGCATGTATCTTGGTGACCAGCACCGTGCCTTACCAAAGGAGAGCCTCGCTGTTTGTTGAATAAGTGACTATAAATTGAGTGTGTTAATGCTGTACTTGCACATCATAAGGTACTCGTCATTGGACGTATTTTTCATTATTAGTTCCCTAGCTACTTTTATTTTTAACCAAGCAAGCACTAGAATAAAGTTTCACGCCCAGAACCCCAACCATGGTACTTCCACTCTTTTTCAGGAAGAGCAAGTAGGAAAGGATGCAGGTGTCGGGAGGCATTCATTTAACCTTTCCTTTTTAGAGCTGGATATAATACAGAGGGTTATTAGGTTTTCACAGCAGTTTTCGGTAACATACATCTCCCTTTATACATTGATTTTTCTGCTTTTTCTCTTCTTTATTTTGAACAGGCTTTCAAAATGGAAACTATGACTGTGTCGTTAGATGATACTGATAGCACATCAGTATGATTTGGCTCTTCCCCTGCCCAGCAGTGTGTGGCGGCTCCGTGCACAGCCCTGTAATACACATCAGTTAAACAGGCGTTGGCGACGTCCTACCCATCCATATGTGTGTGCGTGGCCTGAGGAAGTTAATAATGTCATATATCACGTGCACGTAGAATGGAAAGTGTACTTCAGAATGGCAGTGGGCTCACATGAAATGAGTGTTAGCTTACAAGAAGAGGAAAACCAGGGAAAGATTTTTGTCCTTTAAAATCTGGTGTTTGCTGAATTGTTTGTTTCTGTGTGTCTCAGTGTCCCAGATGCACATTCTATGCTTTTTTTTTTTTTTTTTGGTCAATATGTGCCCCTCTCTCTAGCCACCTTATTTCACATGCATAACAAAAGAGCCCCTTTGGAGAAATGAAAGATAGCAATTACACATTGGTATTCACGTTACAGAGTCACACTGTGGTCCCTGGGGAGTTTCACAATGACTATCCAACATTAATTGCCACAGTAACTGCATGTCTGACCTTGCTGAAATGTAACACATCAGCTTTACATAGTAAAATTACTTGCCACTAAAAGAGTTAAAAAGAATCATCATAAAATGGTACCGCTCTTCAGAATGACCAATATTTTTATTTTTAAGAAGCTCCTAGAGGACTCAAATGACTAGGTTGCTACATTGTCTTAGGCGTCAGGATCCTGGGAGTTGAAGTCATAATTTTATCACTGAGAAGGTTGGCAATTATAATGAGATGAGTGTCTTTTTTTTTTTTTTTTTAATGAAGAGTGAATAAAATACATTGACACCCCTGATAGGTCTTTGGAACTGATTAATAATAAGTCAGAACAGACCTAGCACCTTTTATCATTTGGGAGGAAAATATTCTCTATGTTTGTAATTAATTATAAAGTGGGATTTTCTGCCAGTAGCAGAAACATGCTAGGAACCCTAGGGCATGTTTCCCTTTTTAAAGAAGTGACATCATTTTTAAGACGAAGCCTACTTACTATCAACTTTTCTTGCTTTAATCTTTTGCTCAAATCCTCAGATATACAGAAGGTAGATTTTCTTACATGCATTTTAAAGTTCTTCCCCACCCCACCTCCCCACGTTCCCGACTGTCTTTCACTTACTGGGTGTCCTGCATCAGAAGGGTTTCACCCAACTCCTGGAGCGTCCATCACTCAGGGCCGGGCTGCACATTGCTGGGTCAGCAGTGAGCCCCGCACCGGTAGCCATGTCAGCGGGCCACTCCGGCTCCTGGCTTTGGGAGCTGTGTGTGCAGAAATGAGTGACTGTTCAGCCTCCTCCCTTTTTCAGAGGGACAGAGGTGAAGAAAGTCAGTGCACTCACCCACAACATCCTAGATGAGATTCTTACTAAAGATTCATTTTTGCTTGTATTCTGGCAAAACAAGTGCATGGCACATCAAAAGGCCATCATCTCAAGTCTGAAAAAACAGTGAACTGAATGACAGGATGGGTAGTTTTGGGCTCAATTTTTAAAGCAAGGCTGTGAGGTGAACAAATGCAATATATACCTACCACAGCTACTTAATGCGGAGTGTGGCTCGTTCATTGTTTTAGTGTTTAAAGGATGTTGTGAGTGCCTTTCTCATATTAAAAGAGTGATTGCTTAATAAGCCTTAACCAGGTAAAAGGGAATACACATGCAATTAGTGTGTTGTGTTTTTTGAAACTTTGAACTTTGGATTCCTTCATTCATCTCATTCAGGTAGATCTCTGAATCCCGTCCCCACTTTATTTTTTTCTATTTGTTTTAAAGTGTTTATGTCTCCCTCACACTTTACGTGGTCATAGAACTTGAGCCCGGACACTGTCGGAGGGGGAGACGCTTCACCAGACTCCTCATTTATCTGAATCTTTAACGGAAGTATGGTGCAAAGCAACTCAAGAAAATGCAGCTTTACTTAGTTCCTTTCTTCTTCTTAATTCCCTCTCTCCCGTTTTCCTTCTCCCATCCGCAATTAAAGCAGGACGAGGAAGTGACAACTGTTAGAGAGCAAGAGCAGAATGTCCTGGTGCTGAAGAAAGTGCAGCGCTGTGGCCCAGCCCCCCCGGGCGGGAGCGCCGACGGTGATTGGAGGTGAGTTCCCACCGCGCCGCGCTCCTGTTTCCTTTCCCCTGCCTGCCTGCCTGCCCTTCCCTGCTCCCTCTCGCTGGCTCGCTCGCTCGTTCGCTCGCTCGCTCTGCCTCCTGTTCCCTCCCCCTCCCTTTTCTCTCCGCCTCTCCAGCGTTCTAGCTGACTGCAGAGCCCTTAGCAGCCAGATGGACTCAGTTCTCAGTGGAAAGACCGAGATGGCCAAGATCTTTTAGCATTTAGGGGATGCCTTTGTTAGTAGCCCAGCACAATGGGCAGCTCCCGGCTGAGGGTCTTTGACCCTCATTTAGAGAGGAAGGATTCCGCAGCGCTCTCAGACCGAGAGCTGCCCTTGCCTACCTTCGATGTGCCTTATTTCAAATACATTGACGAGGAGGATGAGGACGATGAATGGAGCAGCCGCTCACAGTCTTCAACCGAGGATGATTCTGTGGACTCTCTGCTCTCTGACAGATACGTGGTCGTGTCCGGGACCCCGGAGAAGATCTTGGAGCATCTTTTGAATGACTTGCACCTGGAAGAAGTCCAGGACAAAGAAACAGGTAAGACCGGGGTGTCTCCTGCTTCCAGACTCAGTGGTGGCTGCCCTTGTCAGTGTCCTTAGGGGCAAGGCTCCCGCTGTT
Source organism: Mormoops blainvillei (assembly GCA_004026545.1). NCBI lineage: Eukaryota > Metazoa > Chordata > Mammalia > Chiroptera > Mormoopidae > Mormoops > Mormoops blainvillei. The sequence continues at coordinate 158,855 of PVJD01003196.1, read as the reverse complement.
GCGGACCCAGGGTGGGCCCATGCAGCTTGTGCTCTGTACCCCTCCCCCGTGGCCCCAGGCCGTTTTGTTTAAATCCAGTAAATGGACACATGTAGGTCCAAGCAGCTGCCTGGGAAGTAGCTATACAAAGAAAATGATACAAAGGCAGATGTTCTTGTTCCTTTGGCAGTTTTTACCAGATCGTACCTAAAGGCATTTGGCAAGAGGCCAGCATTCAATAGCCAGTGTTCAATAATGGGAAGAAGTGCTAGGTGGATAACAAGCATTCACTTGGACTGTGCAGGGCACTGAACTGGGGGGAGTAGCTTCCCGCGGAAATATCAACAATTAATACAAGTAACTCAGAAACTGTGAGCTTAGCAACTTCTGCCTTTTTCCAAGTGGTTTACGAACTGCTCAGAGCATGCTCTGCTGTGCAGAACATGATCTGCATAGCTTCTCATACCAGAAATGATAATTCACTGGAGTCTTACTGATCAGACTTGTCCTCTCTGTTTAATCTAGGAGCAAAATACCTGTTTAGCTTTTTCACCCTTTCACTTTGGTAACACTACTATTGCGTTTACAGAATCACCTACCCACACTTTCTTTTTCGCAGAAGAGTGAGTACTTGCTTCTCTTAACCAGAATTTGTAATTTGTTCCAGCCTGGAGCAATTATTCCAATGAATAGGCCCCTGGCTATAGCCTGACTTCTGTAACTTGAACCCCTGACTGAAATACACTTTTTGCTGCCACCAGAGCACCTGTGATACCTAGAGTTTGCAATAATGTATTGACTGCACCAGGAAAAAACATTTTTCAGTTGTATTAGTACAAAGTAACTCCTTGGGTTTTTCTCATGCAGGAAAGACTGTGAAATGACAGCTTAGGTGGGAGCAAGAATTTCCTTGGGTCCCAGAAGGTTTGTCTGAGCCTAATTGACATCTGGCTCTATGTTGCATTATAAAGAGAAACAAAGATGTGTGAAATATGAAAGTGGGTAAGGGGGAAAAAAAGCAAAATGACCCAATCAGGTATCTTATAGTAATATTATGTTTGATCTCACAATTGAGATAAATATTTTGCATATGTGTGTTTGGGGGGGGGGGATCAATAATTGTCATTTGTTCACAAATAAGCTAAAAGAAAAATGTATTCTCATGGCACTTGCTGGGTGGTTTTTATATGCCCATCGATTAGTATTTTGTGCACCAGAGCTCTCTTCCCGGGTTCTGCTTCATCAAAGATAATCATCATGGAACTGGCCATAATTTTCCGTGCACTGATGACCAGACTGCTTTACACAGGTGGTTGGGACTAGAATACTGGCAGATGACCTGCCACAAAGAGCACACCTTTAAATACAGGTAGAAGTTTTAGGGGAATGAGTGCTTTCTTCTTAATAGCACCCATTATTTAACATAAGACTTTGTGTCTAGGTCATACCGATAAGACTAGAGATTATTAAAGCCAATACTAAACCTAACTTGATTTCTTTTTTCTTTCTTGCTCATTTGTCATTAGTTTCTTGTGAGAGATGGCCTCGCTGCCCACTCACAGGTTCCCACTGTTGGACCCTCGGAATGAACAATCACCCCAATTACTGTTGCTAATACCAGGAGTTGCCTCCTATTGGGAAATGGTGTTGTGCTGGTGTCTAGAGATTGTTATTCCACTTTCCTATCAATTCTACCAACACTGGGAGCAAATGTGTCACTTTAGCCACATGCTCGGCAAAGCCAAGAGGACTAGACCACAGTGGATTGACACTTGTTGGGGTCAGCCTGTCCTCATCCCCACTCATTTTCTTTGAGTTTGAGGAGGGCACACTTCAGATTGTTACACAGACACTTGAGGGGAAAAACGGTAACAACTGTTCCTTCAATCGTTGGAGAATTTTATGGAAATTAAAACGTCAGCTTTAGATCGATGTGTTTATAATAGGGACGCCTCAGTGGAAGTCACAGGCAATTCTTCAAAACTTCATGTACAGTGCTTTGGAGAAAATTTGACAGAAAAGCCACCGTGTGGTTTCTGTTGATAAAATTAAAAGAAATATCATAAATATGAAATAAAGTACATTTTGTGTACAAATTGAAGAGAACTGCTTATGAGTTTGTTGTCGTTTGAATACTGAATGAATCACATATTTAAGGTAATTGAGGCCCCTTGTCACTGACAGGTGACATCTCGTTCTTTATCTTGGTCAGGCCCATAGTCCTCATTGTAAAAGGCCTCTGTGTGCAAGAGCCTAATAAGAGCTGCGTAAACATATGGAAGACAGATGGAGGAAAATGAGAAGGGGCTGCAATAGAAGTATACAGCCGTGTTTTTATGTTCTTGAGCACCCCTTTTAGGGAGGTGGAGCCATATGGGGCTGGGTGGATCCATATGGTGGTCGTCCACATGGCCCTGGTGGCAATGAAGAGGAAAGGGGGACATGGGAGGAAATAAATGGTCCTGGTGGCTGGGACGAACCTGTCCCGCATGCCGACATTCCTGTACCCACCCAACCCCCCGCCCCAGGCTGAGGGAAATAACCAAGCAAGAGATGCGAATTATTTCCCATCTCCTCTCCACAAAAGTCACTTAGTTATGAAAGGCCAAGTAGAAAGAAGAAACCTTCTATATCACAAAGGACAAATTGGAGTGATTACTAATTGATGTTGACTTAATTAAATGGAATAGAAAAGAGAATGTCAGAGCAACGTGTTCCTGTTGCTACCTGAATTGATATGGAATTCTGTCACCAAATCAAACTGAGTTTTAAAAACAAAACTAATATCAGTGATGCTTAAAAGCAGTCTACCAATGGTTTCTCTAAATGATTAGATTAACACAATGCTTATTTAATATGCTGGTTTTGATAATCCCATATGTGCCTACCTTGCTTTCCTCGCTGCTAGTACCAGGCACGAGGAGTCATCCAGTGAATGTCTGTGGAATAAATCAATGAATGAATGATCCTTAATTGTTTAAAGTGGAACAATATTGAGACTGGGCATCTATTTGCAAACATGGAAAGTGATTGGAGCCATTTTCAAAGATTTTCTTTTCTTTCAAGGTTCAGGTTCTAACTTGAAACATTTGGAATGTTAGAGAAAAATCAAGCAGCTGTACCTTTCATCTCCCCAGAAACAGGGCAGACATCACTGGGTATCCCCAGCCCAGGAGAATTACAAGGAAGGCAAGAAGGGAGAAAACCGAGGAGTTGTGAGTAGAGGGGGTAGAGGAGCAGGTCTGCAGCCAACCCTGCGCTGAAGGGTCTGCAGAGGCCCCTGCCCCGATTTAAGCCTTTCCCTACCCTGGAGAGGATAAAGCGTGTTTTATTAGAGATGCTTCTGGGGATAACAATTTCTGTTTCAAAGCAGGAGCAAACTATGTATCAGATGGGTTATATAGAGAAAAACCTTCTTATTGATTTTTCTTTCTAAATCTGCATTATGATGGGTTGACCTTAGGGAAAACACAAGAGGAAATGCATTATGTGTGCCCCTCTTTTTATTTCCTATTCTTTATTCATCCTTTAATTTTTTATTTTTTATTTTTATTGATTTTGGAGAGACATTGATTTGTTGTTCTGCTTATTTATGCCTTCATTGGTTGCCTCTTCTGTGTGCCCTGACCGGGCACATAGAACCCACACCCTTGGCGTATTGGGATGATGCTCTAACCCACTTACCTGCCCAGCCAGGGCTCTTTATTCATCTTTTTGATGAATAAAATGCGCTATGATTACAGGTGTCCAAGAAAACAAGCAAACAGAAAATAGGATAGGGGAGCTGGGGGAAGCCCGTCAGCTGATTCTTATTAGGCTTGACCTGATTTCTTCAAGGTATGGCTGAAAAGACAAAACTATATATATATTTTTTACTCCATGGGGTTATCATTCAGTATATTGTTATTACTATGTGCTCAGCGTGGAACTGTCTACTCAGCCTGCTTTGATCACGTCATGGATGCCTTAGCACCTGGTAGGTAGAACACGTCATTGTAATAAGGCAAAGACCTTGATCAATAGAGTCCAAAAGTTATTCTCCATCGCCAGCTTAATGGCGTTTTCAGAGCATCACTGCACTGACAGAACCTCGAGTAAAGCTAGGACAGGCACCTTACCTTCTATTAACTTAAAAAAAAAAATCTTCTTTCCTGCCAGCACCAAGCCTGTCATAAGCCCTTGATACATATTTCTTGTGAAGAGAGATGAAGAAGGCTTTTCTCCTGATCATTGGAAAGATAGAATACAATTTAGGTGAACTTCTTCTTTGATTTTCTTATCTTTGAGGATTTCTGGGAAGATGTCTGGTGCCTCTGTTCCAGGTTTTCTTGTGCAGGTGGCAAGACTTTAATAAGCCTGTAGCGGCCTGGCCTTTGCAGGACTCCAAAGTCCTGGGGGGTAGGCACCGAAATTTTTAGATGGTGGTCAGTCTCTCCCTGATTTTGTGCAATTCCTATACACATAAAATTACCTTTAAATTAACATACACATAGATTTTATCTTTTTCTCTTTGTACTGCCATGTAACAAATAGACTAGTGGATCTTATCTGTGTCTGCACGTGAGCAGCACATGGGGCATTTTTAAAAAAAATACCAACGCTGGGCTCCCACCCCAGAGATCGTGATGCAATGGACCCGAGCAGGAGACCTAAGCCTCATTCATGGGCTTTAAAACTCTACCAGTGGTGCTAATACTGAGCCAGGTGTGAGAGCCACTGAAATAGAACTTGACTTTGTCTCACCTCCCCCATTTTCTGCTCTAAGGATGTATTCCAGGTTGCCAATAGTTATAAACATGTGGTTGCCTCTGAGAGTTAGGGGCTTCGTTCCCCCTTTCCTCCACCTTCCCTCCTCACTCCCATTCCAGGGCTATCCCCAACCCAGCCTCATGTTCCTTGGCCCCTGTCCTGGAGCCTGTGTGGGCTGAGAAATTCAGAATCCACAAACCGCCACTGCTCGTCCATCCACTAACATGGTTTTGAGAAAAGAGATCAATCAGGAGTCAGAGGTACTAGACATACAGCTGTCTGAGTTCCCAACCCTCAGAAAGAGGAGGTGATGGTGCAGTGAACAAAACCCATTGGGGTGTTTGCCCAGGTTCTGTCACAGCACACAAGCCTCTGGATGGTCCTTGGGTCTCATCACCAAGAGTGCTTACTCCTGTAAGGAATGTTTTAAGGAAGGAGAAAATGCATACAACAGAGTAGAAAGGAACTAAAGTGAGATTCTGAAGCCTTGGGATCCTGTATCTGGACTGCATTCATAAGCCAACCTGAGACATTGAACGAGTCACCCACGAGATGATCTCTGAAGTATTTTTCATCACTAAAACCCTGACTCAGAGGTCTCTATACCAGCCTCTTCCCTTTCAAAAAGTAGCACAGGATGAAAGAATTTTAGATCTGCAGGGGACAGTAGAATCCACGTAGACAACCCCCAGAACCTGGTGGTCATTTTACACCGAAACCGCCATCACTTAGCCATTGCAGAAGAACTGAGGCTGTTTGGTCCAACTTCGTGTTGCCTTATATTACTGCTGCATTTCTTTGGCTCCAGAGAGCAGTCAGACTGTTGATAGGAGGGTAGGAAACTTGGAATCCAAGACTCAGTGGCCATGCCTGGTGATGATTTAATAAGTATGTTTGTATATGTATAACCTTGTCCAGTGGAAAGCTTTTTAAGTTCCTTTGAGAAATGATGCCACAACATTTCCAAAGAGTAGCTTTGATTTATCACCCACTAGTAAAATCCTTTGGCAGAGTTTTATTGCCAAGCCATTTTGGGATATTCAGAAGCAGGCTGTTGCTACAGAAAAGCATCGGTTTTCCCCAGTGATGAAATTACTACACCCGGTCTCTTATACCCACCACCGCCCTGTAATTCCTTTACTTTTAATTTCACGCACTGCTTCTGTAATAAAATATAACAGTGCATTTGTAAGTATTCAGTTTCTGTATGCACATGAATTTAATACCTTAGGAAAATTTAATTTCCTCATTCCACAAATATCTTCAACCTCTTAGTATATAGACCCTGTTCTAGATGTGAGCAGACAGCTGTAAACAAAATATACGAACTCCTTACCTTTGTGCGGCTTGCATTCTAGGGAGGGGGTCAGACAAAGGCAAGTGGGAAATAATGGATATTGAATGATGGGTGCTTAATAATCAACATAATTACAGGTTTAGAATAACTTTGTCTACATGTCTTTAAAGACGTTAGAGGATTTGTTAATGCATTTATAGTATTTTAGAAAATTAACATGAAACTTCTGGTCCTATTCAGCAAAGTTTAGAGCCAAAGGAAATAGACTTAATTGGGGGGAAAAGGAAGAAAAGAATTAAAAGAAATTTGAAGTAGGTACATGTACTCCAGATGGTACGAGCTGCAGCTAGAAGCCATTGAATCTGCATTTGTGGAAATGTTTGATATCAGTCTTTTACCATATTGACCTGTGAAAATAGCTTTCTCGAAGACAGATCACAAGATTACATTGCCACTTAGGCCTTTTTCAGCTTTATGAAACTGCCAGTTTTAAATATTAGGCTAATTTTGTTTGCATACATGCTAATAAAAAAAAAATCAACAAAAGGCTAAATAAATTCATTAGCACCAACTCCAGCTGCCCCGGGCGAGCGCCTCGGAGACAGATGTAGAGCACCACTGTTCAGTGGAGGCTTGTGTTTCCAGATAAAGCAAAGGCTTGAAACAGCCATCCGCTGTGACAGTGAAAATCCCCAAAGTGCTGTCGAGGGAGGGAGAGCTAGGAGTAAAAGTGCTCACATTAGAAGATGGTCTGTGCTCTGCCCTCTCATCTTTGTACTATGGGCTTTGTTTCTTTTGGTTTGGTTTGTTTTTTTGTTTGTTTTTTGGGGTTTGTTTTTTGTTTTTGTGTTTTTTGTTTTTTATTTTGGCTGTTCCCTTAGCTTCTCTCCTAATTACTAGTATGAAGACCATAATGTATTTGCTATAGATGAAGCACTGGGAGACTTTATAAATTAGTATTGACAAAGTAATGAGATCATTAGAATTGTAGAGAAATTTTCTTCTCAGTCGCCTCATTCATGAAAGCAGAGGACTTTAACCATGTGGTGTTTGAGGTCCCTTCCAGATTTGAGAGCCAGGATTTGAAAGTTACTCAAGACTCCATAGCATTTATCCAAACTTCCTCTCTATTAGATAGACCCTTGTACAGGATAATTATCCTTATCTAATGGACAGATAAGCTAAGAAAGAAGTTAACTAAGCTCTTTCGGAGATAAAGTGATCATTTGAATCTGGAAATGAACCCATGTATATTTCTTGCTTTATCCCTTTATGATTTTTGTCTAGTGACTAGAATCATGGGTGAAAGGCATACATGAAATAAAAACCTACCATTCAGCTCTAACTATAAACCCCAGATCAGCTTTATAACCGCTTAAAAGCGATCTAATCTCCAGCACAGACCTGCTTCTTGGTTTCCAGCTGTGAGCAGAATGACCACTGGGTGAGCTAGCTGCTTCAAGAAGGTTACAGAAGAAATAGGCTGTTGAGGAAGAGGCCCTAGTTTCAACTCTTGGTGCTGTATCAGACATTCACATGAGAAGTGATTAGAAATCAGATTTTACTGGGGATTTCATTGGAGGTGTTTATCTTCTGGACTAATCATTTCACACCACCTTTGAACATGTGCTATTATGTATAACAGGGGAATTGATGCTTTTACACTGCCAATAGATTATGGGTTAATTAATATTCTTGTTGGTAATGAAGCAAGGTGAAATGAAGTGAGACAGAACTGAAGCATAAGGTCATTAACATGCACCGATTAATAATGGAAATGTGGAAGTTTTCATTACAGTATAACCAATGGGCAAAGGAAGATGTTTAATGGGTAAGGATATAAGTAGGAGTACAACATTCGTTTCAGGAACCTAGTCCCTGTTTAGAATGAGAATGGATCATTGGAATATTTTAATTGCATCATTTTCATGTTGACTCCACATGACCTCTTTCCATACCTAGAGATCAAGTCTAACTCTAGGGCACACTAGAAACAAACTAAAATATTGTGAAGCTATGGGAAATTAATGTCAACAGGATTGAAAGATAGGAAATGGAAAACAACATATGTGAAAGGCAAGACTTTCCTTAGAAACTAGATCTCAAGCCTCCTGAGTATGAGAATTTTGAGAATTGTGAGCATCTTAGCAAGAGCTTTTAAACTCCCTTCTTTGAACGCTTTTAAGGAAAATATCAACCACTTACTGATGGGTTAGCGGGAAGGCCTTGTCCCAGAGTCTGGGGGTGAGATGGGGGGGTCTTTGAAAGTTTCCCCCACACTTTGTTTTAAATGTCAATACACATGTGACTGCTTGTTTCTCTAAAGTCAGACCTGGTGGTGATGTTGTTACCAAACCCAAGTTCTTGTGCCCGGTGCTTCAAAAGGCCAAATCTTAAAACGTCAAAGTTCCGAGTAAGGAAAGGTTCATTGACGGAAGAGGCACTAACTGAGGAGATGGGAGACCTAATGGTGCCTCACATCCTCCTTGCTCACTGGACTAGGTTTCGGGTTTTTAAGGGTATGGTAGAAGAGGTGTGCAGAAGTGCTATGTGGGGGGCAAGTTGTAACTGAAGGACCTTGGAACTTGGCCGTTTATGGTAATAGAGCACCAACACTGGACCTTCCTGGACAGTGGACCCTTGGTTTCTGAAAGGTTTCTGGTGTTCAAGCTCTGGTTCTGTCCTGGTCCCTTGTTTTGCGGGGAGAGGGGGCGCAGGTCAAGATTTTGATTCCAGTTGCAGCTTCAGGTCAAAGTTCTCTCCTCTGCATACACTTCAGCTGCATGACTTGCAGTTTTGGTCTGTCCTTTCTGAAAGGCAACTCAATATCTCATGAAACAGAATAGGAGCATTCGAGCTGGTTCTGCAGTCACAATGTCCTCAACCCACTAATCGTAAGGGATTTCCCCATGTAAACTGTAGCCAGTATGGAAGACTTAGAAATGAATGGGCTTTCTCCTTTATTCACATTTGCACATTTGTTCTTATTTACATTATATTTGTTCCTCCTGAGGTGCTTTCCCTCTACCTCAAATACCTGATTTGATACTCATCTTTTTGGATGGCTGTAGAAACCTTAGGTATTTCTTTCTTGGTTGCTCAGTACATTTCTAATTTCTTAAAATAGCTGGAGGATAAATTATTACAAGTAATATAATGTGCTGGCACATTGAGAGTTGCCATAAGCATGTATATGATTTATCAATTTTCAAAGAATCAGAATATATAAAATGATAATCTGTTTTAAATATGAAGTATAAAGGTCCTGTCTAATGAGTCACAGAGATCATGTAGAATTAGGTCCTAATGGTTTTTAGTTTTATATTATATGACTAAGATATTGGCTTGCCCTGGCTGGATCGCTCAGTTGGTTGGAGCATTATCACAAAATGCCAGTGTTGTAGGTTTGATCTAAGTTTTCTCTTTATATTCTGTCTCCCTAACATATGCTTTTTAAGAATGAAGACTGCTACATCTGTTTCTCTTTTATCTATAGTTCTATAATCTCTATAGCAGTTTCTTGGTAGTTTGCTACTGATTTTTGTTCCTGTAATTTTTTTTTTTGTTCTTTTAAAAGGAATGTGGATTTTTGTCCCTTTAACAAGAAAATGCCATTCTAAATCTTAAAGTTTTAAAATTTATCATATTTCCTAAGTGAGTTTGGGCCCATTGTCATATTTAATATTGTACTTTAGTAGACACACTTGTGATTTTCTCCATACCAGCCATATTTCCAGAAACTTGCTTAAATGTGTGATGTAAGTCAGGTATTTTTAGGGCAGCACATTGAAAGGAGCAACAGATTCTGAAATTCATGGAGACAAGATACTGTGTTCAATAGTGACTTTGACAACCTAGTAATTTTAGCAAAACCATAGTTTTACTGTAACATCAATGACTGAAATTACTCGAGACTATTTTAGATAATGTCAAAGGATGAAAAAGCTCTTTTTTTCTCTGTCTCTTTTTGTCTCTCAGAGATCTCCTGTGCCATCTTCCCCACACAGTTGATGGGCTTAAAGTAAGATCATCAGATGTCCTAACTGTATTTTTAAATGCCGTGACATTTTCCTCAAGCAACATTGAGCATCCTATCAGAAAATGAAAAAAAAAAAAAAGTAGAAGAGTATGTACTTCAGTCTTACAAGTGTGAGGAAAGAATGTTAGTGGATGGCAATTTGTTGATTATAATCACTGCATGTTAATCTCTCACAGCATGTTTTAGTCAAATTATTGCTTCATTTAAGGGGTATATTGCCACAGAATTGCAGTAATTGACAAGCACATGTCTAAAAGGGATATTCTTTGAGTGGGAAAATTTTTGCCTTTAACATACCTATAATTGAGCTTTTCCTCATTACATTTTGCAGTCTTTCTCATTATAACCTTCCCTCACATTTCCCATTATCTTCATTTTCTGCCCTTGGGGCTTTCTTGCTCTACAATCAAATCCATTCTTTTCATTCTGTTTGCAGCTTTTTGCCTTCTACTTAGGGCAAAAAGTAGGCAAAAAGAAGGACTTGGCTGAGAGTCCTTCCCTCAAATCTCAGAGACAAATATGAAATTGGACAGAATTGTTAAATGCGGGTGAGCAGAAAGTGTGGAAAACTAAAATATCTTGTTATAATGCCCAAAATATCTCGTTATAATCTAAATAGTGACAGAAAATTATTTTCAGAAAAATTCTGTATCCTCTTCTATTTCAAAACCACTGTTCCGGTTTGTGCTCAGCATACAAGATACTTGGTGAATCTTCTCACTTTTACATCATTTAATCCTGTAAATGAGCTTGATTTAGTGTGAAGATGAAAAGTATAAGTTAAAATTGCTCATTGCATACTTGGCTGGATACCTTCACTGAATTCTCAGTCTAAAAACGGACATAGTTTTAGGTGAGTGGGTCTTATGTATCAGAGCTCATCTCATAATGGACAGTAGTTCTAATATTAAAGCATCCAGTATTTTTCCTTATTATATCCTTTTCAACGTACCTTAAATATACATGTTTTCAGGCAAGTTTCCATAGTGCTTAGAGCAAGTTAGCCTTTCTTGATATCACATATTTTGTGTTTGTAGAGTAGGCTTAAAGACATTGGAAATCTAGTGGCATGTATTTTGTTAAGAAAACAAAGAACAAAGTAAAGATATTTCATCCTAATTTTGGATCTTTTCCCCAAAATTGGACATATAAAGTGTAGCTTATTATGTCTTGGTTCAGTTTGATCTAAATTTGAAGGCATAACAGACATTTACCACTGATGCTTTTGTAGAAATATTTTAGTCAGCTCAGGTTCTGACAGTGCTGATTGGCATCATGCAAGTGCACATTTCAGAATTATGGCAATTTAACATTATTTGACAGTCTCCCAGGGAGGGTATTTATTCTTCAAAAAAAAAAAAGCAAAGCAACTGTGTCTTCCCCAGAACATTCCAGAATCCATAGTAGTGAGATCAGGAAAAATTCACAATACTTTTCTTCCCTTACATGTACTTATCCTGCTTTTGGTACAATTTAGAAACTTCAGAACCAGACCACATTCCTGGTCATATATTTGAGTTCCAGAAAATTTTTTATGTGTATGTAGTATTTATGAATAGGCATGACTTCATACAACAGAAAAACTCTGATGGTGACTTGAACAAGGTTATAAATATACTACTCATGTGAAAATAAAACTAGAGAAGCCCTGTCCAGAGCTGGTAAGGCCACTCTGAAATCACCCAGTTCTGAGATTCCTCCCAGCTCTTTGCTCCAGCGTCCCTGGAGTCTGACCAGCATCTCATGAACCAAGGTGGATGCTCGCTAGCATTGTGACCCAGGTATCAGGATGGAGCAAGTCAAGATACACACACCTGTTCATCACGGGTGTGGCTCCTGCTTTTATCTCGTGAACCAAAACTTACTCACGACCACATTTAGCTGTACGTGAGCTAGGAAATATATTGTTTGACTGTTTTGAAAGTACCTGGGGAACAATATGGCCAAGAAAAAATCACAGTTTGAGTCCTAAAGAGAAGGAAGATGACATGTATTTTATAAGTTGAAGTTTATGTTAGTTTGTTTTGATACTTTAGACCCTAAGCCATAGTTATATATTTGTCTCTTCAAAGAAATATAAATATATTGTGATTTAAAGCATTGTGTAATCATTGTTAAGGACTATGAGGTGATTTGGATTAGCTTATATTCTTATGAACAAGTGAATATTGACAATAATCTCATGTCTTCTTAATATAATACAAGGTTTCCTTAATTGTTAAGTACTTTTGTCATGTCTGATTTAAGCCAGTGAATTCATGCTTGAGAATTTTACATCTTTCACTCCAAATTCTCCCTATGAATTGTTAGAACTATTTTTCATAAAGTAAACTAAACATATACTAAAAAATATTTCATATATGATGGCTTCCAAGAAGTATTTTTTTTAACAGTAACACGAATTACATTTGTTCTTCTAAGTGTAGTATATAGTATATGATTGCATATAATTATATTCTCGGTGATTTTCCAGAACTCACATGTGCCCATTACACATGAGTGTGGGTCACGTCACCATGAGTCCCATGATTTCAATGCTAAGAGAAAGGCCTGGGGATGCTCTTCGCTATGGGAATAGTACACCGACTTTGAAACAAAACAGAACGGACTTACTAGAGTCATTTGAGAGAAGGAGTTTGTATGAGTGCCTTTAGCCAAAAGACAAAACGATCTTGGCCAATGGCAGTTAATACATATTAAATGGCCCTTTTGCCCAGATGTTGGGATTACAGTCATGGATGATAACTGCAGTGAGGGACGCTTAAGACTTGGGCATGGAAGCCCGTCCTTTGGATTTAGGAAAGAGTGAACAAAATACAAAGTGACTAATGATTTTCAGTGTCCATAATATAAATATGTATAATTGTCCCTTAAAAGATGTTTTATGAATTTGTGGAGTATCTTAATCCTTCCATGTGATTGTCAGTTCTATCTTTAGAAGAGCAAACTGGCTGAACTTTTGTAGCCATTTTCTATTGCCAAGTGTTCGCTAGAAAATAAAAAACATAATTAAATTCGAGCAGGAATAAAGGAGCTCCTGCAGGCTGGCACATAGATGGGAACAACGTCACTGAGGCATCTTTAAGGACAATGAAAAGACCAAGTTCCTGTCTCTGGGGCATTTCCCTCTGTCCCAACCCAGGACGCGGTGACTTTCCCACACTGCTCTCCCCGCCCCAGCGTGGACTGTGCGGATCCGCAGCCTCAGGAGGGCAGAGTGCAGTGGCCGAGTGGGAGTTGGGCTGATACTAACTTGCAATAACTCAGTGATTATTCCCCGTGCTTGACTCAGTCCCAGTGTCATCATCCACCCAGAGAGCGGAAGACTGACCCCCCATCCCAGGGTGGGGGTGAGGAGCACAGATCATGGGGGGCAAAGCTCTTGGTACAGAACACGGGATGTGGTCTTGAAAGGGCAGCTGTTAGAATTGTTTCCAAATAGAGTAGCTACTGTCTTCCCTTCCTTACTTTCCTCATTGTCCATCGAGCCACCACTGACTTTCTGGTACACAGTAGGACGTGGGTATGATCCCAAGCAAATTTGGGGCCCCCTAGGGCTAAAAGGTATGTGGAGTGGTGGTGGTCGGCAGGGGTCAGGATGAGGAGGTTTGCTCAGACATTCACATGAATGGAATATTTATCGACCTGGGTTTGTAGGCTGCCTTATGTGGTCCTTTAATGTTGTTACCAAACTCCAAACCCCATGTCTCACAACTTTGTCTTTTTCATGGCAGAGAGCACCATGCTCAACTCTAAGTAACAGGTCTTTGTTTGCGACCAAACCTTTCTTTGTGACCCCAGCCACAAGTCTCCCTTTCACCTGTGTGAGAAAGAAAGCAGCTATGTGCTATTGAAAAGAACTTAAATGACTCTTCTAGAAACCAGAACACAAAGGCATGCCTGCTGTCAGCTACTGGTAGAAATATTTGTCTTAGAAATAGTTTTAACTATAGGAAATATATTAAAGTAAATTTTCCCATATTGGAAGCTTTCAGTTTATCGGAGATCCTGTGACAGATTGTTTAGAAAGAACCCTAGTTGTGTTTATTTGCGTTTACTTTAAGTTAGAGAGTTTGTACTACATCTTTTTATTTTTAATATATGTGGCTATCATGCTGATACTTAGCTTTAAAGTAGGCAGTTGACTATCCACTGCTAAACTCTAAGGAAAATAACTTCTCTCTAGTATCCCTAGAGTTTCTGTTAACCGGAAACAAAAATAAATAAAACTTTACTTGTCTAAAATTCAGTGCTAATGATTCACAGTGATTGGAAGCGGGGGTGGGTATTAACTTTCAAAATTGTGATATACAGTGGTACCTCGGTACTTGTCATTAATTCCTTCTGGAACTCCTGGCGAGCGTCGGAACCGAGAAGTGCCGAAAGATGAAGTGTTTCCTCTTGTGGGGCGGCAGCCTCACTCAGACCAGTCCTAGCAAGTGCGATGAGTCCCAAGCAAGCGCCGGGTGCTGAAACATTTTTTTCTCATCAAAATGCGACGGGTACAGGATTTGACCAGTTCTGAAGCAGACGAGTACCGAGGCGTGACTGTATTTCTAGTTTTGAAAGAAAGTTGACAGTAGAGATTCTTCTTAGTTCTTGGGAGATAACATATCATAGTTTGTCCTACATTGATTCAAGTATTACAGTCAATGCTTGAAATAACCATGCCCCAGACTTCTCATTTAAGGTTTAATGTTTATTTTGTTATTTATTGCGTGACATTTTAGCATGTTTGATTGAAGAGCCCTTAGGAACACAGTTTATATCATAAGAATGAATTATGTGATGTTAATTCTACGAAACAGAGCAATCCAGAGAGAATACTTATGTTCAGCTGAGGGAATCTCAGAACCGGACATTAATTTTTGTTGGTAGATGCAGGCAGATTGGTATTGAAGGCTACATACCCATGACAGTTCCCACGTTCTAATCTATACTGTTAAGTACAATGATACTTGCATTGATCATGAAGAAATCTTTCCTCCTGGCTCATTTGTGTGAGCAACTGCTGTTACTAATCAATAATCTGTACGACTGTGCTAAGAGACTGGGGGAAGACAGTGATAGATGGTGTGAGAGCTGATTACCAGAATATCCTTCGTGCCTTTCAGCCTGGCTAGAGTTTGCTTCTGCCACTTTCCAAGGGGCATCTCTTGAAAGCTCCCAGACCAGCGACCATCCACGCACGAGATCCAGTGACCTTTGAATGCCCAGGCTCATCAGCCTCCTTCCAACCACTGTTTTGACGCTTAAAATCTGCCCCTTTCCAATCCTTCTTTCTTGTTGGCTTTTATTACATTTTTGTTTCCCAATTCTCCTATTTCTCTTTTTCCTCTCTTTCCCCTTCCTTAGTTCATCTTTTTTCTACTATTGCCCGAGTGTGAACATACACCCAAGCTCAACCCGCAGACCCGCTTGCCTCTTTCCAGGATTATATCTGAGAATTCACGTTGCTCCCGGCCACCCTCCTTCTGCAGAAGTCCCTATAGTCATCCAGCCCCCTTTGGCAAGCTCTGGTCTTTGATGTTTTTGCCCAATAGTTTCACTTAAACCTAGGGAATTTGAGCTCAAGGTGTTTAAAAGTAAATGCACCCTCTGTCCCCTTATTCTTTATCCAGTCTGACCTCCTTGGTGCAGCAAGTATAACCTGTGTCTCTTGTCACTCCTCACCTTGAGAGTTTCCATTCACTCCCCCTTTTCCTATAGCAGGAGCCCCAGCCTTCTTAATCTTGTGCTCAGCGTCCCCCTAAAAATTGACTCCAACCTACTTTTCTAGCTTTACTTTTTAGTCACACCATGTGATCTCTTCCAGAACTGATTCACACATCCACAGGCAGTTAATGTGAATGAGTGAAGCCAACCAGGGCAGATCTGTGATAAACTGGAGCATGCTTCCTGCATAAAAAGATTGACTCAGCTCTAAACCGTGGTTAACGTATGAAATGTGAACCTGGTGTGGCAAGATCTGATTTTTAAATGTCATCTAACAAGAAACATCTTTAAGGATTAAACAAGGCCTGAAGGTCACGAGTTTGCTGTGGCTTGGCCAGGGACACACCCACGTGCACTCCTTTTATCTCACCTCTCCCTCTGCCAGTCCTCCTTGAAAGTTCGGGGGGTCATCGCACATGCCACCCATTTGGTAAAACCTTCTCTGGCATACTGGTCTCTTTCTGTCATCCCCTGTGACATTTATGGTTGGTGCAGCTCAGCCGAAATGTTGTCTTAGTTCCTTTCATGGGGATACGTGTCTCAGCTCCCTAACCGATCATGAGATTGAAGCGGTGGCTCGCTCCTTTCCCATCTCTCAACACCCAACCCCATATGGATGCCTCATATTAGTCAGGTCTTAATACTCAGTTTTTGTTGGTTGATTGGAGGCACTTGAAGAATTGGGACAGGATCTAAATCGAATTGCATGAGAATAAAGAGCCTGTGGTAATTATTGAGTACCTGTCATAAGCCAGGTTCTCTGCCAGATGTTTTAGATACACTGCATAATCGTGACTACAGTTCTGCTCGCTGTGGATATGATACCCATTTTACAGGTGATCAGCCAAGGCCCAGAGAGGGTAAGTATTATGCCTCAGGCTGCATAGGTGGAAATGCAGCTCTCTAGTTCCCCTCGATTCTTTACACTGTTTTCTGAGCTTCCCATCAAGCGTGGCAGACGTATGCATGAGCCACAAATGGGTTATAATTGTAATTGTGCCTGGACGCTGAGAACAGCTGAGTTGGGCTGGGACAACAGGAACTCTTAGCACCTGTCACCTCTCTCAGTGCTGGGGTGACCTGCAAACATGACCCTTTACGTGGAGAAGGTAGGCAAGCACTGTGTCGGTTCCTTCGTGATCCCTCTTGGCATTTTTGAAAGGCAGCATGTGGGATGTAATGTGGCTAAGAACATAACACCTGTTGTATTTAGATCATTCTTTCCTAAAGAAGGAATGATGGGGCTCCAACACCACATTTTACAAGTTAAAATGAAACTAATTTCATTACTTGAAGAGTGCCACCTACCCCCTGTCTGTAGTAAGTTCCTGTCATTAAAGGGGTGACTTTTAAAGTTTGATGTAGAAACACCGTTAAATCTCAAGCATTTCTTGTGAAACTAGTATAGAAAAATAAGATTTGGTAGGTTTAGAATGGCTAAGGAATACTCTGGTGAAATTGCAAAAATATGCAGGAATTGAGTGAGTTTAAAAGCTGTGGTCAATAGTTGCACTGGAAGTCATTAATATTACTTTCAGAAATATAAAATACACTGAGAAAGAAGCATAGCTTTTAATGGTGAAGCACTTTAACCTATAATTCAAACATGAACATTGAAGTTTTTTGTGTGTGCTTAATCAAATTACATGGTACATTTTGGCACTGCTTCTCAAAAAATAATGGTAAGTTGGAACATTCCCGGGCCAGAAGTTCTTGTACAAAGCTTTTCTTGGCTCTGCGAAATAAATGTTCAGTAGAACATATTTTGGAGTGCCTTAAATTCCATTGCACCTGAGATGGGAATACAGGTGAAATGCAACTTTTTACAGCACTTTAGGGAATATGAGTTGGTACAGAAATGATGAATATTCGCATTACCTTACTTAGATTAAATGGCTACTATAAGACCGGTGTCTGTCAAAATTCTTTTCATTTGCTTTCTTGGTAATTCGCTTGAACAGATGAGTGGTTTCGTTATTGCAGTGCATTTTGGTTAT
Organism: Mormoops blainvillei; assembly: GCA_004026545.1. Classification (NCBI taxonomy): domain Eukaryota; kingdom Metazoa; phylum Chordata; class Mammalia; order Chiroptera; family Mormoopidae; genus Mormoops; species Mormoops blainvillei. Next base: position 141,079 of record PVJD01003196.1, on the reverse strand, counting down.
GAGTGTTGAAAAATAGCTGAAGTAGATTTCTCTAATTGCTCCTAAGTAACCCTATGCTCTTATGATTTCTGGACTTCAGAGTTTGTTTTTATGGTTTTTTTCTTTTTTTCTTTTTCTACCAAAATAAAGCATTAAGCTTGGATCTTTTGGAAACATTTAGCTCAGTTCCTCTAATTTGATTATATTTCTGTATAATAATAGAGTCCTGAAAAGGATCTGTACCAAACCAATTACTATTCCACTGTGAACAAGTCTAGGAGCCCCTAGAAACACTTGTGTTTTGCAGAAATAAAATGGACATTATTAGTGCTAGATACCCTCGAAATGAGAATGAGAAAATAATTTATACATAAAAGAAAAATACATTCAGCCCTGGCTTGTGTGGCTCAGTGGATTGAGTGCCAGCCTATGAACCAAAGGGTCGTCAGCTCAATTCTCAGTCTAGGGCACATGCCTGGGTTGTGTGTCAGATCCCCAGTAGGGGGCGCCCAAGAGGCAACTGCACATTGATGTTTCTCTTTCTCCCCCCTTACCCTCTCTAAAAATAAATGAATAAAATCTTTGAAAAAAGAAAAGAAAAAAAGAAAAGAATACATTCAAGTAAAGCCAAATTAAAAACATTCAATTCTTATGCCTTAAAATTAAAAAAGTAACAGATAGGAAAAGTCCTATATTAAAAGCATTACGGCTAATTATAGACATGAATTTAGAGCCCTATCTATCAAGACCCCCGGTTTTGACTGCATATTGATATACTTTATTTCAAGCTACATAGTATCTAAAACTGCAATGGTATTTACCTTCCAGTTTTGATTGTCATCAGCATGTTACTTTTAGATTGCAAGAGTACTTCCTGTATTTTAAAAAACTGCTACAAAAAAATAGTCTTTTATTTCTGGGTAGAGGGGCTATTCCCAAAAGAATGGCTGAATATTTTGTCGGTGATGAGCCAAGAATTTGGGATTGGACGTAGTGATTGATTTAATGGATAGAATTTCAAAGATAAGTGTTTTTTTGTATATTGATACCTAGGTATTCACAGAGTTAGAAATCAAAATGAATAGATCTTTTCATTAAAATGTTAGTATACATGGCAACTATGAATTTGTTTAAATGAAAGATGCTTTTATACACCAAGGTGCTTTTCTGCCTAGTCTTAAATTACTACTAATTAAGCATTATATAATATAATAGGTAATTATAGTGTTTTAATGTGAATGCCAGTGGAGTTGCTAGTCTTTCTAAATGGCGGTTGTTTTCTAATAGTCTTCGGGGGATCATTTATATAGCCATTGTGGTTCTAAAAATATCTTTAAATACCAATGGGACAGCCTTTTTTGAAGCATGGTTATTATAAAATGTACTTTTATTTGAAGTGTGTCATTTTGATTATATCACTCAATGACTTTCATGTGCAGCAAAAAAAAACAGTGTTGAAAAAGAATAAAAGAAAGCTCTTTATATAGAGAAAATTTTCAGAACAATATGGTCGTTAAATAGAAAAAGATTTGAGTTAGGAGTATTGGGAATCTGTTCTGTTCTTTATGATTTTTAGCTATTCTGTTCATTAGGATTTTAGCTGGAGATGTTTATTTGTGGACTTATTGTTTTTATTTAATATTTCTATGGCAGAGAGATAATTAGGTAAATGTATTAAATATTAAATATTATAGTAACTTTGGGGAAATTGTATTTCTGGGTAAAAGCCCTTAACAAAATACTGTCATATATGAGCTGATTAATTGAACCGAATGCCAGATTGTTTTGCCACTATCCCACTAGTCACTCAGTTCATTATCTAAGGCTGTTCCAGAATGGAATGACTGGTTATATCAAAGTTAATGGTGGTCTTTTTAATCTCGGCTATGAATGTAGTAAATCTTGATTAGAGGATCGTTTCAACCCCATTAAATTAGCTAAGTGTACGAACATCCCAAAGAGCCTGACCCTGAATGTCACGTCAAGCATTTTAAATGCTGGATGCCCAAGGTCCACAACACTGTCACCCAGAGGTTTCTGTGTATGGTTGGCTCCAATCTGTAAGGGCTTTAATCTGAAACAGAGCCTAGGCTACTCTCTGGTCCTTGCTACCTGTACCTAATATTGAATGTAAAAAAAAAAAAGAAAAATTCAATTTCTAATCAGACCAGAGAAGCTGAGGATTTTCATCAATCATATTTAGTTGAGAAAAGTGTTACAGTCTGTGAACATCACTATTCAATGGCGTCTCAGAGTGATAGTGTTCAAATTGTGGTCCAAAAATATCCCAAAGATTCAGACATTATGCTGTTGTTCGATTTTAATTTAAACTATTTAAAAACCTTAATGAAAGAAACAAAGTTTCAAATGTATATGCCAAATTTTTCATTAAGGTAACCAGGAATCAATTTTTGCTGCCAGCTGAATGACATGGGGGGCAGATCTTTGAATAGAGCTTGTCCTGCTTTTCTGTGCACAAATTTAAAACTTTCACAACAGAAAGTAGAGCGCGCCAGGTCTTCTGTGAACGTAGGCTGCACACGTCCACTCACATTCCCACACTTTTCTTGTACTGGACTTAACTGATGCTGAGCAAGGCCCCGGCACATCCATTTGAGAACGCGCTTTTGCCATAAAGTAACCATCAGTTAGACCAATAACTGTTTGCACGTTGCAGTGTGATACAGCATTATAAGTTTATTTTCCATTTTAGGTGCCACTTGTCAAATTTATTTTTCAAGAAGGAGTTTTTTTTTTTATGTATCTAAAATAAGTAAATACCTTTGGAAAAAATTCCCTTAATTCCCTTGTTGTCGACATTGTTAAACATTACCATTTGTAACCACTTACCTGTGTGCATCAGGATTATCTTGACATTCTGCAACATAAATGAACCATAAAAATAAATGGACACCTGCAGCTGTCACAGAATGTCATCATCCACAGCCTCTTTCGTCAGAGGTTTGCGTTCGTAAACATAGCCTTGCTGTTTTGCACTGACCAACTTTTAAAATAAATGTTACTGGTTATTTCTAAAAATTCTGGAATTTTTCCAGCCTTCAACAGTTCTTTCTGTCTACACATTTACAGTATATAGACTTTGGAGAGCATAAATGTTCTTGAGTATACAACAAGCCCACTGCTCTTACAATTTGTTACTATTTCAAATATAAAAGATATGGAAATGAAATCATATAGTAAAATGAATCTCAAGCTAAGGAGATTAGATAAAGACTGTTATGGCAGAAGCTATACTTGTGTTCTGCATATAATATTTTCTGTCAGTTTGGCAGTTGCATTCGAGTTCGGCATTTGCTAGATAAGCAGTTCCATATTAAATGTAAGCTGGACTTTTCAAAGAGCACTCAAGGCGGAGAGGCAGTAAAAATGGAACCTGTTCTTGGTGGTTAAAGAGGTAGAAGAGGAATTAGGAAGGAGCATGGAGTTAGCTCTGTCTCTCTTCACAGCAATAAGAAAATCACTCACCACTTTTCCCAACTTCTTACAGATACATTTGAGAGATAGAGGTGAATGGCCTTGGAACCTGATATGTGTCCTCTGGATTTTATTATCCATTGTTCCTGCCCTAGACTTAGGTAAATGGCTTTAGAAAGCCTTAATTTATTAGAACACACGGGGTTCATTCCCTGTAGGACTGGAACGTACACCTCGGCAATCTTATAAAATTTATTTCTAAAGGCACATGATTTATACATTGGTTTTCCATAACATCTTTACCCACAAATATAAATGATGTTTTAGGGGGGAAAAAGATGACACAAGTTGTATGTTTAGAGTCTTGCCATTAAAAAAAAAAAATCTCATTACTTGAGGTATTTTGTGTAAGGCATTTTAAAAAACCTTAACTTTGATAAAGAATGTGTTTTGTGGCTAAAACTCTTCTCCCTAACCCCTCCCACCAGTATTTATCATATTTCTGCCCTGCGCTGTTCTGGGCCTGGACAAACAGCTGCCCGTCTTATCACTGCTCTGCTTACCTTGTGTTTGTTTTTCTTTCTCTGCAGAAACCCTCCTTGATGACTTCCTACTCACGTACACTGTCTTCATGACAACTGACGACTTGTGCCAGGCGCTGCTGAGGCAATATCCTTCATTAACTTCAGGAGGCTGTCGCCTTCCTTGCAGGCAGATGTCTCACATTAGGAATTAACTGCCTGCCTTAATGTACTCAGCCCCCCGGTAGAGTACGGCTATGTTCAATATTAATGTAATGATATCCAAGGTAAAAGACGAAATGAGACGGAATAGACGGGGTGGGGGGTACTGGAAATGCAGCTTGTGTTTGCACGTTCTAAATTGTACTGTCTGTTAGGTTTTCTTCATACCTATGGCTCAAGACTTTCGAAATCTGGAGGCAGATCTGGCCTGCTGGGTAAGCCCCAGAGTCAAGAGGTTGAGTGAATTGGCAATAAGTGAACTTTTAAGACAATCAGTTAGTGCCGGTCCATTTGGGCAGGAAAGTGTACATATGAGATATCATGTTTCTGGGCACGTGTCCCAGGGAGACAAGCCATTCCCCCACCTGGGAGGTCTAAACTACCTCCGGAGTCAACTTTCTTCTTTTCAGAAGCGTGGTTTCTTAGTATGATAGATGTGCTTAGAAGGTTAATGACCAGTTAAGGAAGCTTTATGATTTATACACTAAGTAGAAGAGATGCAAGAGATGGAAGGCCAAAAAGCCAAGCTAAGAAAACTTACTCAGTTCTCCAAGTGGCCTTCTTGCCTCACAGTGCTTAAGAAAGATGCTTCAGGAGCATTTAAGTAGGCTTTTACTGTCAGGCTTTTATTAAGCCAAGGTAAAGATTCCATTTGAGCCCACATGAACATTTTTAGAAAGATGGATTTTTTTTTTTTTTGCATTTACTCACGTTTCATTGAGACCTAGTAATAGTCTTGGTCATATTCCTTTCCTGTTAAATAATTGTTACATTTCTCTCCCACTTTAGCATTTTTTTGCTTAAAATAATACTTTAAAACTTCATAGAGGCATAATCTCTCTTAAAAATATATAAACTAAAAATGATTACCTTTTAGTGCTGTACTGTATCATGTGGCCAATGTAGATATCTTGAAGCTTTTTAGAACCAGTTCATAAAGCTGATCTTGAAACATAGTTTTGAATTGGGAAAATTTCAAAAACAGATTTCTTCCAACGCTTCCAAGTGAGGTGTTACTAAGAAATTTAACAGTAATTACAAAGTTTTAAATTTCTCCTTCTTTAACATGTTTTTTGAAAAAAATATTTATGAGCTAATTTCTTCTATACTTTAATGCTAACAGTTTTCCAAGAAAATTACCATCCATTAAGTAATACACTTTGTTTCATAGCAAATTACATGCCTTCAAACTGTTGCTGTTAATTGTAATCCTAGCATAATTTTTGATTACACTGAGTAATTTAATGCCTCATAGAATTTCCCTGAGGCATCTCTAAAACTTTACTTGGCTATAGACACGTTTGAGTCTTTGACTAAGACATTCTATACAAAAATTTAGTTCAGATTCTTAGCAGCCTTTTTACTGATTATCAAAACCCATGAAATCGAGATCATTTTAAGCCAGAAGTCTTTTTATGTAACTATTTTGATACATTTGCACCCTCTGCCTTTTATGAAATGATACAAACCACAAACAAAAATATGATATCCATGTTTAATCTGAGACAGTTTGATGTACATTTTAGTGGACATATCTTTTATATCCTACTACTGTCACAGTCTAAGGAATAGCCCAAATTACTTTTTGTTGTTTTCCCCAATGTTTTTGAACATTATTTATAGACTAGAGCCGTTTGTGCTGTGTTGGAATATCTTAGGTGGATTTTTTTGTTTGTTTGTTTGCTTAAGATTTCATTTATTTTTTATTTTTAGGGAGAGGGGAAGGGAGGGAGAAAGAGAGGGAGAGAAACATCAATGTGTGGTTGCCTCTCACGCACCCTCCACTGGGGACCTGTCCCGCAACCCAGGCATGTACCCTGACTGGGGAATTGAACCGGCGTCCCTTTGGTTCCCAGGCTGATGCTCAGTCCACTGAGCTACACCAGCCAGCGCTTAGGTGGATGTTTTTTATTGCAATAGAATTGAATACCTTTCAGCTTTTATCATCGTAAAGAGAGTTATTTAAGCTCACAGCTCTAAGTGGGCTAATGTTCACCGCATTATGTGAATACCTTCCCACTATTTCTCTCCCTCAACTAAATTTATAAATGGTTATAACTTAGCATGAGCAAAATGTATAAATATACATTTGAATATACCCAATATAGAATACCAGAATAATACGAATGTAAATTAGTAAATATTTTAAAAATATATCTTGTAGGGGAGAGAACATGATTAAGCAAATAAATGATAGTGACTAAGAACGAAGATGAGTTGTTGAAATTTCAGTTCCAAAAATTGCGTTATCCTGCAGGCCTGTAATTGTGGAACATACATGTGACCATAATAAAAAGCTCACCTCTTCACTTACATATGCTGACCTGTTAGTATTCCTTAATTTTCCAGATATTTTTTCTTTATATTGGTCAAGCCATGATAGTTACAGGGAAAGAAGGAAAGGACATTTGCCTAAGTGGAAATAATGAAGGATAAATCTTTATATGTTGCCTTTCAAGAGAAAAACTAAAAGAAATGAGTCCTTTAATAGTCTTTGCGTGTTTGTCTGAGTTTATGTCACCAGCAGAAATTAAAGAAATCATGCGGCCATAATGTATTTTTGCAGGTTCAGGAGACAGCGAATTATGTTTTGAAAATATTCACAAAGCCTGATATAGAATCTGTTCCTTTTTTGCAATTATATATCAGCATTAAGGAATATAGGAACCTGTCCCTCAGCCTGAAAGTGTGCCTGTGTTTGCTGTCATAGCATTTCCTCTTCCTGGCTAACCTTTCAGTGTGTCCAGGATACTCGGAAATAATTATTTTGGGGAGAAAAACACTAGGATGGTTTGGAAAACACCAAGCTTCTATCTCATTCCTCAGGCTTTAAGCATGTTGTCTATGGGGTTGTTATTTTTAATCATTTTAACAACATAGTTAACACATGGTCATTGTATACAAATTAGAAAATGCTTATAAGTATATTAACAATTCATGGGCTCTGAAATCTCATTACCTTGAAAAGCCACTGTTAATTGTCAGCATCTCTTTCCAGGTAATGGAATTATTCATATAAATAAGCATAGTTAACAAAAATGGATCATCCTAGCATACTCTTTTCTTACTTTCCTGCTCAACCATATATTGGGAACATTCTGTCTGTAAATGTAACTGGGCCATCAGCTTTGTGACTGCAGAATAACCCATTAAATGGATATGTAAATAATTTTATTAACCATCCTCAGTGGTTAAAGCATTTAAGTTATTCATATTTTCTGTATTTTTATTCCAGTGAAAGTTTAAATTAGCAGTCCTTTTTATTTATGTTTGCACATTTATCCAGTCCTTTTTTTAAAGTAAAGTCCTAGGGGTGGGCATTTGGAAAATGTTACAAACTACACTTCAGAAACCTGTGCTCATTGACTCTACTTCAGAACTAAGTGGTTTTACAGAATGTGAATTTCTGAGGGTCAAAGTATATCTAACCTAGCTCTCTTCTAACTTTTATGGAAACAATGTCTGCCTATAGAGTGTGGCCAGATCTCTTGGACTACCCTTGAAATTAATGGGCTGCCTACTGTCCCTTGGAGGTGGCATTAACCTTTGCCACTTATGGAACCATGTCAGAAGCTGTTGATATGGCCATCTAACCTTTATCTTCATGGCCTGTCACCAAGTATATGTAAATCATTTTCCTGGTTTTATTTTTGCTCTTTTTAATGTATGCCTTTTGGCCTCACTACACATACTCCTTTTTTCCTGCATGGTTAGACAGCTGTAGATTCTTTAGAAAATAATGATGTAGCAAGAATAAATGGATCTCTTCATATTTTTATTTTCAACAATGCAGTATTCTTTCTTAACCATTTGCACCTATTCTGCTAAGAAGTATCAAGGCAAAGAAGAAAACTCAGATGTTCCTTGTCGGAAACGGAAGGTCTTACATCTTGTTTCCCAGTGGATTTCTCTGTACAAAGACTGGTTACACGAAGATGAACATTCAAAAATGTTTTTAAAGGTAATGTAAAACTTCCAAATATTCTTTGATGCCAGATGACTGATTTTATTTTTAGTTATGCTTTTCAAAAATCTCAGTTGTAGGCTAGAGTCATTTACTTTTTGTAATATCCAAGTTGTGATTCAAACAAAGCATTAATTTTTTTTGACTTCTAAGACCTGATATGCCTTACACAGATAGAATTTTTTTAATTTTAAAGAAATCATTAAGAAGAAATATAGAGAGCAAAGTTTACGTTTACTAATTTAATGTTATTTTATAAAAGTCATGGGACATTTGATTACAGATGAAATAAGAAAGGTAAAATAAAACATACTTCAAAACTTAATAGTATTTAATATGTTGAGCTTTATTGTAAATTTGAGCTAACCAGTTTCATATATACAATATTTGGATAAAACATTATCATTTAAAAACTATATTCATGGTATGTATTATGAAACTTTTTCAGGATGTGGTGTATTTTGAGAATTTTAAGCAATAATAACTTGTGAAATAGGTGTTAACCTAAATTTACACTTGGAATTAGATAAACTGATATATTTTTCTAATCCGTAATAGGCTGCAACATCTTTTCAACACAGATAATTCTCTGGAGATGATTAGTAGGCAGTTGGATTCCTTTGGCCACCAAAGCTGTATTAGCCGTGCAGGTTAACACAGAGGCGTAGAATGGAATCTGAACACGGAGGAGCTCTGTTCAGAATGGGCAAATGCCTAAACTGCTCCTGCCTGTTTGCATTAAAAATTCAGATATCATTTAGTCATCGACTTAAAAACTCTTTAACCATATCTTTGACTAAACTAATGTGATTTCAAAACAACTGGGCAATTAATTCAGTTGATTTTGTTTTCCCTCCCAGATGATTATGTGGATATCGTTTAAAAATATAGAGAGAGAATAGGCATGGCAATCTGCAGTGGCCAGCCAGAGATCTCTAAGTTTCTGGCATTTCCTGCCCACAGCCCCTAAGTGCTGTGACAGAGCCATACCAGTTGAGTGAGGGGCTCAGAGGTGTAATCCCACACAGGATCTCAGTGGTACCTGGATTAATCCCCTGCTTTATCCAGAGTTCCACCGATTTCCCTGGGCAGGCTAACCATTGCATGAGTCTAAATTCTTACTAAAGGGACGTTCAACTAATTCAACTGACATTCTTCTTTCTCCCCCCAGACCATATACAGGAATGTATTGGATGATGTATATGAATATCCAATACTTGAAAAAGAGTTGAAAGAATTTCAAAAGATTCTTGGAATGCACCGTCGTCAGTAAGTATTTATTTTTCCATATTACAGTTAAAGAAGGCAGCTAAATGTGATAGTTTGAGATGTCTTATAAAGTTCATTTTGAACATTTTGAATCTGAGATTCATCTTGATTCTTTAGCTTTGCTAGTTGTAAATTGTGTGTTTTGTTTTTCTCTCAAAATGAACAAACACTAAATCAAGCGTATCGACTATTTTTTTAAACTTTATTTTAAATACAGGAGAAACAAACTAAGCCATGATAAGTTAGGTGCATAAAAACAATCATTCAATAACTGATTATTTAATTTTAAAAGTATAAATATTTAACTTGTCATTTGGGGGGCTCATAGCTATCTCTAATCGAATAGAAAAAATGTTTTATTAATAGGCCCCAGCAAGTCATGGAGCATTTTAAAAACTCAATTTTATGTCCCTGAGTTTTCTTTATCAGTTTAGAAACATTAAAGAAAACCATTTACTCACTGACTTTTGGCATGTCCAAGTATCCCCCAGGCATCTATCTCAGTCTTTCAAATTGCCAAAACCTGACTTTACTCTAATTATATGAACTCTACCTATTTATTTTGGTAAATGAAAACATCAAGTCATTATTCAACTTTCAGACGTAGCTGCAAAGTTAATCTGAAGGGGGAAATTGTCCTCTGATTTACAGTGTAGTTTCTACGTAGCAAACATGAAACATATCTGTTATCAAGTTGTGAAAAACTTCTATTAAGATTTTAGCAGTCACGGTCAAGTTGGAGGTATAGGTAAACACAGTTCACCCGCTTGAACAACCACAGCAAAAATTACAACTACAAAACAAATGTCACCCAGAATCATCAGAAAATTGAGCTGTGTGAAAGTCTGACAATTAAGGAATTAAAGAAGTCACATTCATCCAGATGGGTAGGAGGGGCAGAGACACAGAGATGGAGAACTGGCGGTGCCACACACATGTGTAGTGGATAAAAGTCTGGAAGGATACCTTGGGAGCGAGGGATCCCAACCCCAAACCAGACCACCTAGCTCAGGGATCCAGTGCCAGGAAGATAAGTCCCCATAACTTCTGGCTGTAAAAACCATGGGTGTTGGGGAAGCAGAAGAAACTGTGAGATTCTCAGTGTTCTCTTAAAGGGCCCACAATAGACTTAGGACTTAGGCAGACTCCTTCCTCTGGGCTCCAGCACCGAGGAAGCAGCTGGAAGGGTACCAGTGGCATACAGGGAGAAACTGAAGTGTCTGGCATCAGGGCAAGTGCCAGGGGATCCTCCTCCTGGACAAAACTTCAGAGGCCAGGCAGTGGCCGTTGTCCCTTTTCTGAGCTCTTCCACACACAGAACCACAGAGTGGTGACACCATATCTGAGACTCCATCAACCTGATTCATACAGGTTGCCCCACCTTGGCAATTACCTAATGTCCTGCCCACTTCAAATTACAGGTGCACTTTTCTACAATAGGCCATGCTACTAAGATAGGGAGTCAAAGCAGCTCTACCTGATACATAGAAACAAACACAGTGAGGCTGCCAAAATGAGGAGACAAAGAAATACAGCCCAAATGAAAGAACAGAACAAAGAACTAAACAAAATGGAGATAAGCAATCTAACAGATGTAGAGTTCAAAACACTGGTTATAGGATGCCCAAGCAGCTCATTGGGTACTTCAACAGCATGAAAAAGACCCAGGCAGAAATGAAGGTTATACAGTAAGTGAAATCAATAAAATTTACAGGGAATCAACAGTGGAGTGGATGAATCCTAGGATCAAATCGACGATTTGGAACATAAGGAAAAAAATATATATTTAATCAGAACAGCAAGAAGAAAAAGAATCCAAAAAAATGAGGATAGAGTAAGAAACCTCTGAGACAACTTCAAACATACCAACATTCGAATCACAGGGGTGCCAGAAAGAGAAGAGAAAGGGCAAGAAATTGAAAACTTATTTGAAAAACATAATGAAAGAAAACTTTCCTAATTTGGTGAAGAAAATAAACACGCAAGTCTAGGAAGCACAGAGTTTCCCAAATAAGATGAGCTCAAGGAGAACCACACCAAGACACATCATAATTAAAATACCAAAGGTTAAAGATAAAGAATCTTAAAAGCAACAAGAGAAAAGCAGATAGCTACCTACAAAGGAGTTCTCATGAGACTGTCAGCTGATTTCTGAAAATAAACTTTGCAGGCTAGAAGGGACTGGTAAGAAGTATTCAAAGTGATGAAAAACAAGGATCTACAACCTAGATTACTGTACTCTATCCACCAAAGCTCTCATTTAGAGTGGAAGGGCAGATAAAGTACTTCCCAGACAAGGTAAAGCTAAAGAAGTTTATCATCACCAAACCATTATTAAATGAAATGTTACAGGGACTTATTAAGAAAAAGAAGAAGATCAAAGTTATGAACAGTAAGATGGCAATAAATTCACAATTCCAACAATTGAATAAAAAAACAAACAAACTAAGCAAACAAGCGGAAGAGAAACAGGATCATAGATATGGAGATCATTTGGAGGATTATCAGTTGGGAGGGGGAAGGGGGAGAATGGGGGAAAGGTACAGGGATTAAAAAGTACAATTGGTAAGTACAGAATAGACAGGGGGATGTTAAGAACAGTATAGGAAATGGAGAAGCCAAAGAATGTATTTACACAACCCATGGACATGAACTAAGTCGGAGGGAGTGATTACCTGAGGGAAAGGAGGATCCCGGGTAGAGGGGGACAAAGGAAAATTGGGACAACTGTAATAGCACAATTGATAAAATATATTTTTAAAAAAGATTTCAGCAGTCGGAAATGCATATCTCATAGAAAATGTTCATTCAGGCCTTCCAGATTGCTGATTTGAGATTTAAATCCTGACTTAATTTTAGTAAAGGGAGATCCTAATGCAAATTAAATGTCTCTATAATTTTAGGGAACCAATAAATTCTCAAACATGAAAATCACATATTTTGAAATTCAGAAATTAGGTGTAATTTGGGACAGTGTGTTACAAATGAATGTTGTGAATATTGGTGGCCTTCTTTGATCAGAGTCTACAGTGTAATGTTTCCATAGCCTAGGAGCAGTATGAAAATATGTACAACTAAATGAAACAAAAAAAAGAAAGACAAGCTTAACATCAAAATAATCCCCCACATGGAAGTGGTCTGTGCTGTACGGGAGGCCTTATTTCTGTTGGGAACCTTCAGTTCATGGTTTAATACACTTAAATGCTTTTAAGACATTAATGAAATTTAATACATTCTATTAAAGAACTTAACACAAAAGTGGGAAGTAATAGATTGAAATAAGATGATGCGATGTGATCCTTGTGTCTTTGGCATAAGATTATGAAATGTCTTTAGATTCTAGAAGAAGATTTGAGCTGGGGACCTGTAGAATGTCCCCCAGTTCCACCACACATAGAAATATCCTGGAAAAGATGCAGTTCGGCTACTTATTTAGCTACCTGAATAACAATTTCAACCGCAATGTAATCAGTGTATGAGAAAACTAGAATGGCTGTGTACTGAAGAAACCCAGTTCTTCCTCGCGTTCATTGTCTGCGGGGGGCGCAGCAAAGCATGCCTGTCGGACACGGAGCTTCTTTACTTCCTGGTTCACCTGAAACCCAGAGCCCAAAGTCCAGTGTGTTATGCATAGTAAACTAATGAACACTGCGCCTTATCTTTGGGGAAAGCAAAAGCCTCTGCCCAGTGTCTGCAAATGAGCCTTCTGAGACAATAACGGCATTATTCTGGGTGCGGGACAAAGATTGACCCTTGTTCTTTTCCTTTCAGCACTGTGGATGAATATTCGCCGCAGAGGAAGGTAAGGCAGGCCGCTCTCCGCGGGCGTGGAGGGCTCAGCCTGGAGCCCCGCCTTGCCCCCTCGTACTTCCTCAAGCAGGACGGGGCAAGGCAGGGGCGGCGGCTGCAGCTTGCGCACTTGTATTTCAGCCTCCCTGCGCTGGTGCAGACTCAGCGTCAGCCCCGAGCCTTTGATGTGCTCAAGTTCGCCTATTTCTTTGATGCATTTTGAAGTGTCAGAGTGTCCCCGGAGTGATATAAATTTGAATGTCAAACATTGATGGGGAAAAAAAGAACTCCAGGCCAGAAGCTTGACTGCAAGAGTAAGGAAGGCTTATAAGAAAAAGTTTTGTGCTTTTCAACCCAGCAGAGAATGGGTAGCAGGAATGAATGTGTTTCCTGTCCAACCTGAGGGAGAGACTGTAAAATGAGATGTTAGGCACAAGTTGTTCAGAAGCTAATAAGGTACCTATTTCCCTTAAGAAAGTCAGAGTACTCCAGCAGAGTATGAACCCATCTCAAAGTTGCTTTATCCAAAAGCAAGGTTGATATTGGGGTGGTGAAATCGTGTCTGCTCAGAAGAACCTGGGGGTGTTTGCAGTAACCAGATGCCCTCCAGCAGGTTGCCGGGAAGGCTGATAGGGACTTTTTGCCTGGTGCTGGCCTTGGCCGGGGCTTATCATGTTGCTCAGACTCTCCACCTCCACATGCTTTCACTGAGGCAACTCCCAGTTTATTCCTCTATAATTGGATGGTGGATTTCATACATAAAAAACGAAATTGGCTAGCTTGTTTGGAACATGTCGTAAACAGCTCTGGCTTTCAAAGGGCAGGAACACATTCATTCATTGTTCTCTTTCCCTCTTCTCACAGAATAAGGCCCTTTTCCACCAGTTCAGCCTGAAGGAAAACTGGCTCCAGCATAGAGGCGCTGTGACTGAAACAGAGGAAAGTGAGTACAGTTCGGTGGAGGGTTTGGGTGGGGGAGCTGTCTGTCAATCACCGAGGATCCTCTGCAGTCAGTCCCACAGAGGCCTGCCGTTAGCCACCTCCAGCTGTCACACCCTTTGAGGAGCACCTTAGCATCAAAAATGGTGGTTTTTCTTTTCTTGCTTTGGGCATTACCATCCTCTTGATCGTGTTCTAGTGTCCCAGGGACCCAGGAGACTTTCAATTTGGGAAATGAGGAAAGGAGCTCGCAAAGAGCTTCCTGTGTTCCTGGGAAGAGGTGTAGGATTGCCTGGAAACACAGTTTTCCTCTGGGTCATCTTCTCCCCGCCCCGTCAGCCCATTGCCTGTGACTAACTGGAAAGTCCGCTGAAGCCCACGCGCAGGGCACATTTAGAGAAAGAATCTCGGTGAAAATAATGAAAGGAAGGATGTGCAATTGAAATTCCTTTGCGGCAAGGCTGTGCCAGGCAGTGCCACACACCCAGCATGTCTTCCCTCAGTGCCTGGCAATGCCCAAAGGGCTCCTGACCCACCGGGAAGAGGGCTGGCCTGTCAGTACAAGGGGAAACGCTTTTTTAGCACCCTGAATGGCTGGCGTGCTTTTCTGCGGTGACATCTTTGTAACCGAACAGAACCTTGTTTCCTCCTGTTTGGATAAAGGTTGAGTCAGGTGCAGAGCCAGGAAACACTTAGAGCAATTAAAACGATCACACTATTGTGACTCAGAGACTTTCCCTTTCAAAAGCTTCTCAGTAAGTACTGGAATTCTAAGCGTGCGTATTGAACATTTGCACACTTCTCGAACACTTAAAGAACAAAATGTCTCAAGGATGCTTCCTCTGTTATGTTGTTTGTATATAATGCTGCTTATGAAGGTGCTGTGGTCTCACGATACGAGGAAGAGCAAACGAAATGATCTGACCTCCTAATTCCTTACTTGCATCCTAATTCTTTGCCCATTTGCCTCCCAATTTAATTGTATAAATTTCCCAGCTGAGTTTCAAAGAGCCTGAGTACTTCAAGGCCCCGGCTCTCTTTTTGTTCATCAGTTTGTTACGCAAGCTATACCCTTACCTCACATTTGGTGGTTTGTAGATCAGATCTTTGCCTAGCTCAAAAATTCCATGTTTCTGTGCAAGGAAGAAAGCCTTTTTGTCTCTCACAAGTCTGTTGACAACATATAAAACAACTCTTTGTTAGATGCTATTGTTTTAGCGACACACCCAACCAAACCAAAAGCAAAATACTGTCAGTGCCTCCTAGTGGTGTGTTTACTTTGCGGTTTGCACATGTAAACTCATAGTTCGTCTTTTGCTTTACTTGCATTTCTGTGAAAATATTCCTCAGTTTATTTTTGTGGTGCCGTTTAAATTGCACATGAAATTTCTCTAGCAGCTGCATGTCTTTTAATTTTGTAATATAGGAGAGGAAAATATCTGAGTACATTATTGTCCTGTCTTTTCTAAAGCAGCTAGTGTTTTATTGTTCAGAATAGCTGATATAAGAAGCAAATAATGTGTCAGTTATCTCTATTGCTGTTAAAACAGTTTCTGCTATCAAGTCATAAAGAAACATTTTTCCAGGACCCATTCACCCAGCTAGTGATAATGTCCTAGTAATAATTATTATTCCCGCAGACAATAAAAAGGAAATTAAAATGGCTAGAAATGTGGCCTCTATTTGGAAACTAAACTCACCACCACCTTGATCAGGAAGGGGGGGAGGTGTCATTCTTAAAAAAGCAAGAAGGCTGAACACAAAAACCGTGACAAATGACAGATTTTTAGACAGCCTTATAAGAATTCTAATAACGAAATGTGGTCTTGATTGGACCACCGGGACTGTCCAGAAATGGAGTGTAAAATAAAAATGTATGAGTTAGATGTACAGTGTGAGGAAGCTAAGCCCTCTTCAGTCTTGCTTACCAGCTTATACCGTCTGCATCTCTGGTGTGCAAGCACTCATTTGTATGCATGTACCCTCAGGTGCCCACGTGCATACATAAATGGGTACATGTAGTGATGGATATTTTATACTAATGGGACCAGCGAGGAAGGTGGGCGCCTTGATTTAGAAAAGTCTACACCTCATAGCCGCGGTTCTCTGCTTACTAACGATGCTTCTGTCTCGTGCAGTTTTTTGCCACGTGTATATAACAGAGCACTCCTATGTCAGTGTGAAGGCGAAAGTTTCCAGTACGGCCCAAGAGATCCTGAAAGTTGTGGCAGAAAAGATCCAGCATGCAGAAGAGGACCTGGCGCTGGTGGCCGTCGCGTTCTCCGGGGGTAAGTTATTTTCTGTCCTTGAATATTAATCTTTCACTGGATCTTCGCCAAGAGGAGAGAGTTGACATTTTTATAGAGTAAACGTGCAGCTCGTCCCTTCTGGGTCCGCAGCTGGATGACCACAGGAACAATGAGAAGCCACCTACCAGAGGTGTTTCCATGACAACAGTTGGGTACTGTTGGATACTGAATTTCCTCCCCTAGAACTGAATAGAGAGGCAGGCCCGTGTTTTGAAATATATTATAAAGCTTTTGATATTTTGTCCTCTAGATAAGCCTTCTATTTTCATATTTAAATTAACTTGGGAAATTGCTAAAGGATGAAATTACTTTAGGGAGAAAAAAGAAAGCCTTGAACTAGCCATATTGCTGGCTGACAATTTAATACTTAAAGGCTCCCTACTGAAGGAAATAAAAACTGAGCAGTAAGCCCAGAGCTCACAGGCTGTGTTCCTCCAGGCGGACGCAGGGAGGAGGCCTGGCTCCAGCTTTTTCTTCTGTGGGGCCTTGCTTACCCTGAGAGAGTGGATTACTGTCTGTTTTTAATAAGATCACGCAGATTACAAGCTGACACTATTGATCTATGGGACCTGAGCAGACCCCTGCGTTTTCACTGGAGCCTGTCAGATTTCAGCGTTGCTGGCCTCCTTTTTGGCTTACAATCTTTATTTAATGTCTCATTAACCCTGAGGCAAATACGAAGAACGCGACTTCGCATCAGCCGTGTGAAATTAGCAGGGCTAGGTGGCGGAGCGGGAGCAGAGACCTGGCGTTTCTGCTTACCCTTTGTTACCGTGCTAGAGCCAGGAGGAGAACGTCAGAATTTAATGTGACATTGGAGCATTATGTGGCAGAATACTCCCTCCATTGCTTTGTTACTCAGCGCCAGGTAAAACGGTCCTACAGGCTAGTCCATTACATGTGCAAACCGATACAACCCTTCTCTTCAGACCAAAGAAACAGCGGATCTCCTCCTTCTCCTTGGACCCTAATTATGTATTCCATCAAAACATTATCTAGAAAAAAAGAGCAAAAATTTGAGAAACATGTAGATTACATGCATTTTAATCAGAGAGTGATTGACTTTTTTAATAAAATATTTCAGATATTCCAGATGGATACGATAAATGTATATTTAAGTGACCAAAACTATTAAGTGATTCTAAGCATATTCAGTTTCATGAAAACCAACATTTTGACGGTACCATTACAAAAAGGAATCACTGGGTCCCTGTTCAGACAGAAGGTGCAGGAGAAGAAGGGACCCTGGGTGAACTTGGGGGCACCACCGATTCACATGAGACCCAGCAGGACCACATGGGAATCTGGAAGTTAACGAGCGGCTCTTTTGCTCCCCAATATCTGTTTGATGGCCATGAAATACCATTTTTACACTCTATTAAACTGGATTCATCAGGGTGGGTAGTGGCGTTTTAATGTATAATAGACTCATTGCTAATCATCACTAGAAATACCGGCTTGTCTCTCGAATTACCCCACAGCTTCGGGAATGTGCCATCATTTGCCATCGAATAGTCATTTTGTCCCCTCAGAACCTTTCTGCCTGCAGCTTAATATCCCCCAGACAATAATGTTTTGAGGAAAGAGGGAGAAAAACAGAGCTTAATGTATTCCTGGTTCTAGTTACATAATTTTCAATAAATAATGTTTTAAATGCTATTGCAGAATGAAATGACAATGAGATCTGTTGTTTTAGTTTTCAAAAAAGTTTAACAATGTTGGCAATTGGTAGGTTTTGTGGATTCTTTTAAAGGGACTGGTACTGTTATCCTTAGAGCTTTCAGTAGGTTTAGAGTCATTTTGGGACCAAGGGCAGGTATATGTGTGTAGTAACAACAACATACCCAGTTGTTCAGGGCTTAAAATTTTATCAGTTTATCAACTTTAATCTTTTATAGTATAGTGACAAACCCAAACATAAGGAAAAAATTTCTTAGCACATGGAAAAATGACTGAGAACGCCACGGCGTTTTATTCCCATAGCATAGTGTGGAATGGCTCTCATAAATTCAGATTTAAGGTGTTTATGGGGACACAGAGGGTTGCAAGAAATTGTAGCCAAACAAAGAGGGAGGAGATGGAAGAACTTCAGAGCCCAGCCATGTGGGACCATTTACTACACACGTCAACAGCCTGACATGACAGTACTATTGATCTTTATAATGCAGGGCTGTAAAGAATATATTAGATTATCATTCGTGTGCTCTGTATTAAGCAGAACTGTTCAAAACAAAATTTGGCATTTTAACTGATTAAGTTATATAGGAAAAGATGTGGAGTATTGCATTTCCCCATCATGCTGGATATCCGAAGGGCTGCTTTAGAAGAAGCTGATTATATTACAGTGGAATGAACTTGGGTATTACTTCAGTCGGTTCCCGTCTGCGTTGTGTAGTTAGGAGGAGGATACTTCTCTATTGTGGTGTAAGAGGGCGCCAGCAATAGCATAAAAATGGTCAGAAGATAGGAACAATTTGCAGTAAGGAAAATAAAATGGAAGAAGGATATATGAAAAATTCCAGGCTTCGCTAATAGTCACGAAATACAAAAACTAAACTGCAAATCTGTTTTTGGTTTCCACCAAAGAGCAAACTTACCAAAAATAATGATCAGTATAGGTCAGTGTAAAAATTAGAAAGCAATTTGGCAGTTTGCATCAAAACTTTGAAAGTATTTATTCCCTTTGACCCAGTAATTCCACTACTGGGAATCTATCTTAAGAAAATCACCACCCTGAGTGGTGTGGTTCAGTTGGCTGGGCGTTGTCGCACAAAGCTGAGCAGTGTCGGTTTGATTCCTGGTCAGGGCACGTGCCTGGGTTGCAGATTTGGTCCCCAGTCAGGGTGTGCGAGAGGTAACCGGCTGATGTTTCTCTCTCACAACAATGTTTGTCCCCCTCTGTTTCTCTCTCCCTTCCCCTCTCTTTAAAAATAAATAAATAAAACCCTTAAAAAACGAAAGAAAATCATGAATAAGCAGCCCAAGATTTATGCACAAGGATGTTGATTTCAGCAATATATATTATGGCTGCTATAATAATAGATCCATTTATCAAGCCCCTGTTAGGTGTCTGGTTCTGTGCTAGTATTTAGCGTACACCTTGCCATCTAATTTATATAACCAAAAAAAAAAAAAATTGGAAAATATTAAATGTCCAAGAAAAGTGGAAAGATTAAGTGATGGTATAATAGATTGTTATGTAACAAATTATACATGACATATAGAAATAATTTTGACAAATGGGTAAGTGCTTAAAATAAAATCAGAATATAAAACTGCATATGGAATAACTGCAAATATATATGCATAATAAGTATGTATGCATCTGTGTAAATAATTGCCACTATATGTATGTATATGTACACACACCCTCTCTTACATAAAGATCAGAACAAAAACATATCCACCTGTTAACCAATATTACCATCATATAGTTAAGAGTGATGGGATTATGAGTGAATTTTACTTTCTCCCCTAACATGTTCTGTGTTCCAGAGAGTGACTGAGAATTACAAGAAAGAATCCCCAGAGGACTCCCCATTATGGGGAGCGAGTAGAAATGCCCATGCCTTCACTGGTACCACTCGCAGGGGTGTCCAACCTGCGGCCAGTAGGCCGCACGCATGTGGCTCAGCGTGGCCCTGAATGCGGCCCAACACAAAATCGTAAATTTACTTAAAGCATTATGAGATTTTTTGTGTGATTACATGTCACAAGGTATTTAATGTGTGGCCCCAGGCAACTCTTCTTCCAGTGTGGCCCAGAGGCGCTAAAAGGTTGGACACCCTTGGTAGAGTATGCAGAACTAAATTAAATCTACTTTATATTCTATTTTCTTTTAAATATTTTTCTCTGGCAAGTTTCACTCTTTAGATGTACCTTGTATGCCTACTGCTGTTCTTGCATTTCTAATTACTTTTTTTTTTTAAATACAGAAAAGCATGAACTTCAGCCAAATGACTTGGCCATCTCCAAATCCCTGGAAGCATCTGGTCGGATGTATGTCTACCGGAAAGACCTGGCTGACACTTTGGTGAGGATCTTTGGCCTTGTACTTGAAACATGCAGACACAAATGCCAGACTAAAAACATACTTGTGTACGCTTTATAATGAATGCTACAAAAATACATTGAACTGTTCCCTCTCCTAGCCAACATTGCACTTGTCAAGTAACACTGCTTTGCCAAATCAAAGACACACCACTTGAGGGATTCTAAACCCTTCCTAAGTCAAATCGTGCTTCTCTCTGAGCCCCTGAAACAAGGGATTTGAGAGGAGGGACTCCCTCTCCAAGGGAATCTTAATTTCATTTCTTCATTTCTGGTGGATATGAGGAAAGTAGGTTAAGAAATGCACCCTGTGCGGTTGGAAGGGGGAAGAGACTGCCCTTTGTTTCCATGTATTTTGGGGCACAGGGAGTGTGGCTGCCTTTCGGAGGGGAGTCAACCTCCCCTGGGTAAAATGATCTCATGACAACAATGGGACATCAGATGCCACTGAAGAGGAAGTGTTTGAAGTAATGTAGACCCCATACCATCAGTTACACTCAGTTCAAATTTAAGACCATTTACACCCAACTAGATGATTTGTGTGTTGTTTCTAACACCCTCAGTTTATGGCTGGTTTCTGTACAGCGGGCTCCATCACCCGTAAGAAGCAGGCTTTACTCGACTGTGACTGTATTATCCAGACTCATGATCCTAGTTTGTTTTCCTAGAGTCAAGACTGAGCTGGGTTTTCTAGCTGGCTCCTGTTATATGTATAATTGAGGACTGTATATACCATGTGGGTGAATGAAAACGGTTTATCATAAAAATGCTTTATGTAAAATTATCTATAGGACATCAAGCTACCATAATACCCATCACTGTCATTTTTGATACTCTATTACTACACACATAGGTGCTGAGTCATTTACACTCAGCTTCTCATTTAACACCCCTGGTAGCCCCATGAAGGCCGGAGAGGCTGTAAGGAGCTTACTCTAGCTTCCGACAACCGAGGAGACAGTGCTAGCATCCCAGTCCCTTTATATCCAGCTCTGGAGCACCTGCTCATTCCTTTCATTTGGGTGTGGTGAGAGAAAAGGAGAGGGAAACCTTTTGTCTAACGTGAGCCCTTTCCAGTTCTGAGTGTCCTGCAGGCCACCGGTCCTGTGGCTGTACATGACGTATGTGCCCCAGTGAAACATGACACAGTGGGTGATGCTGTGCAGCATCTTTGAGCAAATAATGAGACTGATGTGGCTTTACCCCTCCTCATGGGGAGGACAGTCTACAGGTAGCTGCCCCGGGCTCCTGGTGATGGAGGGAGCCCGCAGTCTGATTGTCTTCCCACACTCCCACCTCATACCTCATAGACTGCCCACCCAGCTCCCTGGTGGGCATTCCCAGAGCGCTTGCCGCCACCGCCCAGGGCCTCTTCAGGAGAGGGCGGCCTGAGCCACTGTCTTTGTGGGATACACAGGTGCTGTGAAGTGTGTTCTGAGATAAGCCAGACTCCATCCTGCCCCTGAATGTTTCTCCCACGAACTTTGCACACCACTGGAAATTTCCCTGTTAGACTTGTAGCTCTAGGTATTTTATCTCCAAAATATTTCAGTTGAAATGGGACATTGCAAGGGGGGAATAACATGTGAAACCACTAGTATCCACTCTACTTGCCTGTAGATTGTATTCTTGGAAAGCCGGCACTAGAGTCCTCAATGAATGGCTTGGAGAAATACATATAAAGTGTTTCTTGGAGAGGGTAATGGACAATCTTGAATAACCATAGGGCAGTACCAGGGTAAGGGGCATATTTAGGGAGAAAATAGGAGGAGTGAAAATACCCTTATACTCCAGATTAGTACACTGAGATGAGTGTCACTTCTCAACCAGTGGCTCTGCCGTTGAATGCTGAGCAGCCTGGTGTCCATCGGGTCCCAGTCAGACAAGCCCTGAGAAACCTTGGCTTGTCCCCACCCCAGCACCTCAGTATTTGCATGGCATATGCATTCATGCCCTTACTGAGCCCCACGCTTCTCCCACTCTGGGGACACGCACAGGTTGTGTCTTTTCTGAACAAAATTAAGTCTGTGGAAAAGCTCCATGGGGATCTTTGGCCAGCTGTTTATAAATGTAAAAATTCTGAAATGCAAATAATGTATCTTGCCATTTAAAATCAGAGATGACTATTTAGAATTGAACTATTCCCTTCATCCTGCTACAGCATTTAGTTTTCAAAGGCCCATTCTTTTTTTTTCTAAGTCATTAACTGTTTCAACATCATTAACTATTCAAGTCCAGCCCCTCAAATGGGAGAATTTATATTTTAATTAAAAAAATAAAATATGTTGAAAAGATGCTAAATAATTTTTAATACATTGAACAGTGACACTAGATTTAAAGTTGTGGGGGCATTGAATAATTTCATGCCATCTTTTAAGGAAATACTGTCACCAAACACATACCTATTTGTATACGGAAAGCAGTTGATACTTAACCATCCACCATAGGGTATAAGTGAAGAAACTTATTTTTTATTTCATGTTTCAATTTTTTTTCACTTTCCACAAGCGTTTTAATAAAATTTGTTAATGTGTGTCCGGGGTGAGACTTGTTAAACATATTTCCTGTAAAAGCCATGTCTGTCTTTATTGAAGCACACCGTGACATTTCTTCTGTTTGTTTTTATACTAACCCTGCTGGCACACGAGTTCTTACCAGAAGCCCAAGTGGTTTCAGGGCTTTAGCTTTCATTACGCTGTCTGCCCCGGCAGAGTTTTATGATAAGGTTTGTGCGGGCACGTATGGGGGGTGGCAGGGGCGGGCCCACTCATTGATCACTTCTGCTGTTTTCAAGGCTGTTTCCTAAATTAGCTGTAACTCACTGAAGGTGAGCAGACCAGGGAAAATATTAGGTGCCCTCAGACAAGATTGCTTTTCTAATCTGGGTGTCTAGGTGCCTTTCTGTGGGCAGCCAGTGCACAGCCAAACATTGGGAATTACTGAGGGTCCTTTTGCTTCTGTTGGTTTAGAACCCATTTGCAGAAAATGAGGAATCACAGCAAAGGCCTGTGAGGATTTTGGGAATGAACACTTGGGATCTTGCTCTGGAATTAATGAATTTTGATTGGAGCCTCTTCAATTCGATTCACGAGGTAAGGAAAGAGTAAAGAGATCGAATGAACCCTAGTGCTCTTTTAACTGTGAATTCTTTTCGAAGAATATTTATGCATGCGTCTAGGTTTTTAAAAGCTCTGTCATCTGGTGGTATCGTTATGCCAGGATACCATGGTCCAAAAAGATATTTGAAAGAATGATCCAGTGCTAGGAAAAGCAAAATACACAGTCATGCTTTTATTTGCTCCTAGTACAATCATATGTTTGTAGAACTAGTATAAACAAGTCCTATTTTTATATGTATGACTACCTGTGTATGTGTATATATATTATGTGTATGTATACAGAGCTCTGATGGGATTGAAGAGCCATTTTGCATTTGATACCTTTGATACTGATATTAATTTTTCTTATAAAGCTCACAATAGTAAACAAGAACCATATTTTACTTATGTATATACATGTCTGTACACACACACACACACACACACACACACACAGTTTTCAAGTACTTTCTTGAAAACTTTGAGATATAGTTCAAATTTTTACATCCATCAGCTTCTCCCTTGATGACAGCTTGTAACAATTATAGGTTATGGGTGAAATGCTACTGAAAATTAATGTGTAAATGTAGCTGGTAGAAAGGCTCCCAGGAATCAGAAGCCGAGAAGTGTGGCAGCTCCGTGCAACCATATGTAGCGCTTGCTTTGCCACGGAGTGAAGTTTTCCTTATGAAACGTCCTTTCCTTCTGAAGGAGGAACTCATGTCCAACTTAATCCCTGAGTTTCACGTGCATTTTGGAATGACTTTTCAATGTCCTCCTATATTCTGATTAAATTTTCCACATGATAATCTAAATTTGAGCACATAGGGAACTCATTCCAACCAAATGGCTTGTGACTTTGGAAATGCTGGTAGACTGGGACATGTCCCTTCTTCTGCCATGGAAGTGCGTGAATTACTTCTGTGAAATACACACACCTCCATTTGGTAACAAAACTTCTATGGCTTTACATGTAATGGATCTGTATATAGTAAATAGTTACTGGTTACTGGTCCTACTTGGTTTTTTGTTTTGTTTTGTTTTTAAATTTTAGGCCTTGCTCTTTCTGTTTACCATTTGGCACTATCTTAATATCAGTGGTTCTCAAAGAGTGGGTCTCCAGACCAGCATCCTCAGCAGCACCTTGGAAACGTGTTAGAAATGGAAACTTTTGGTCCCTACCACAGCCCAACCAAATCAGAAACTCTGCTTGGGCGAGGGGTTGGGGTGGGGGTGGGGGTGTGATCCTGATTCTCACTAAAATTGGAGGACACTAGTCTAGAGAATCTACCTGTGAGAGTCTAATAGCCATCTTAACAAATGCTAGTAATAGCATTCATTTGCACTTGAATTTGCCAATATAACAAGTTTAGGAAGTTTGGATTTCATTCAGCCTGTGATTTAAACTTCGAACGACTTAGATTTCCACATAAATCATCATTCTTACATTCTTAAAAAAAAAAAAATATATATATATATGAAATCTAAGTAAACATTATTTAATGAGGCATCTTTAAAACCAAAGATAGGTTGTTTCAAATTTAATATATTGTTATTTGTTATATTCTTGTAGCATATTATGATAGGAGAGTGGCTACCAGAAATAGCTCTTTAAAATGGACTAAGTTTTGTATCAACTTGACTCTGTGCTAAAAATAAACACTGGCATGAACACATTCTCTTTCAGCAAGAGCTGATCTATTTCACGTTCAGCAGACAAGGAAGTGGGGAGCACACGGCGAACCTCAGCCTTCTGCTGCAGCGGTGCAACGAGGTCCAGCTCTGGGTGGCCACGGAGATTCTGCTCTGCAGCCAGCTGGGCAAGCGAGTGCAGCTGGTGAAAAAATTCATCAAAATCGCTGCTCAGTGAGTTTCTAGTGGTGAAAAAGTACAATTCCTCTCATCTCCTTGCAGAAGTACTATTTTTGTTTCCTTGTGATGATAAGAAGGGTTACATGTAAATGGGTAATACATAGTTAAGTGACCAAATGCTTGAAGAGGTCTGTTCATGAATATTTATGTCTTTGCATTTGAAGTATTTATATTTTAAAGTAAATGTCAAAATACTAGACTGAAGTACTCTGCTCTGTGCCATAGAACTAATAAGCACACATACGTACCCCATCCTGCAGCTAAATTACATGGCGGCCGGTGAGCTACAGTAGGCTAGGAAAATGGAGAAAGATGGGTGAGGGGGAAAGAATCAGTGAAAATCAGGTGCATTCGAGAATTCTGCTTTTGGATCCTTAACACCCACAGTACGGGCGTTTCGAACTCCTTAGCAGGCCCGGCACTGGCTGGTCCCTCCGGACTTCTGAGCCTCATCCACTGGGCGCACCCCATGCCACAGCCACTCTGAATGGCTTTCTCTTTCCCGTGCACAGCAGCACAGACGCCTGTTGTTGCGTCTGCTAAGAGCTGCTCTTTCCACTCAGCAGATTGCTGTCATTCTTTAAGACATAGGTCAAATGTTGCTTCCTTCTTGAAGGCATTGCTAATTTTCAAATGCAAGATCTACTACTTTCTACCCTGACCCACCCCCACCCCCCCACACAGACACGTGCTTTTCTCCTTTTAAAAAATTTCTTTATTCTGTGCGTTGAACTTACCTGTTTATTTACGTAGGGCTCCTTCACTGAGCTGTGTTAGCCCCCAGAGGACAGGGACCAGTTCTAATCAGTCACTGTACCTGGGTGCCTGGCACACCACTTAGTGAGTACTAGTGACTCAGTAAATGTTGGTCGAATGACTGCAATTTCATGGTAGTAACTTGCGGGGAGCATCTCTTAAAATACCAGCTCAGCGTCCTCAGACTGCTCTTGGGAGAGCTTCCCAACGGAAGCAGGCAGCAGGAACCTAAATCTTTCCCAGTTCCTCCTACCTGCCAGCCTTCCCATTTTGTTTCCCTTTTGTCTTCCAAAATAGTTGTTTTGTTTATATCAGTGTTTTGAGTACCTGTCAGTGTAGCATATTCAGGAAATATGTATTGTTCACTCATTATAGGTACAGATCCATGCAAGGTATTGTGGGAAAGTCACAATATACCCATGCCCTGCATTCAAGGAGTTTACCATCTGCTGGCGGAAGGGGCCGTACTTCTATAACGAAGAGGTCCCATCCTGGGGGCTTTAGAGGAGGGGGAGCTCATGTATCAACAATGTAGGAAAAGAGGATCTGGAAAACATTTGTGAAAGAAGTGGCATCTGAGGCTATTTTGGAATTCTGGGTAGAATTTGACAGGTATCAATTCAGAAGAGGCCCAAGTCATTGTGGGAGAGATGCAGAGAAGCTCATGGGAGGCAGAGTGTATGTGGTCTGTGAGAACACCTGTATCCAGTTCGACCCTAGTGGAAGGTGTTGGTGAGGAAGTCATGGGAGATTCATCTGCAAAGAAAGACGGGACCAAACTGTAAAGGATTTTGAATTTCAGACTGAAGAGTGTAGACTGCCTTGGGGAGGCAGTAGGAATTCATTGACAGTTTTTGTGCATAAAACTGGTGATCAGAATTGTCTCTTGGGAAGGCTGATCTGAACATTGCACGTAGACTGAACTGTAACCCAGAAGCAGGGTTATTTTGTCCCCTTAGGCAGGAGACGACGGAAGTACCTGACTTGTTTGGTGTGCCTGGACTGGAAGGAGAGATAGAGAAGCCCAAATCTTGGACTCCTTTTATGTTAAATGTTCCTTAAAAAAAAAAAAATTGGCCAATATGTTCCATAATAGTCTGTGAAATACCTAAAGGTGAGGCTCTTTTGGATCAAAATCAAGCAAATACCAGTTACTTGGAGAAATGGGACATTAATATCTCAAGGAGTAAAATGACACCACACAGCTCTGTTCCTAGCATAAGATTATATCCATCCTCAGGGAAATGAAATCTGTTCACGTCTTCTCCATGTGGCCTCGTGATCTTGAATTATTTACAGTACTGGTCTCTAACCCCAGCCCATGGACTAGAATGCCAATAGAAACACAAAGTTAAATTTTTTATAATCACAGTAGTAGGAATAACCAAGGGAAAATAATAATTTCCATGATCACAGAGTGTTTTTTCTGCCTGAGGCATCCTATTTGCATATTCATGTTTCCCTTCCTCTCACAATCCCCATCCCCCACCTCTGTGGATTGGGTGGATTTTATTCCCTCACACAGACAAAGGAGTGCTTGCTAAACTGGAATGTTTAGTGTCAGGCACTCTGTTCTTATCAAGGAATGAATGAACCTTGGTAACAGAGGATTCCAGGCTGGAATGGTATCCAGTATTTGCACTGTATCAGTTTGTCTTCTAGAGAATTTGTGTCCATATTAATTCCTTTTTCCTTTTTATAGATTCAGGTGTCAGTTATATGTGCTTTTTTTGTTTTAAGTATGACTGAAAAAGAGATCTGGACCAGGAAAATTATTTAGGGCAGGGGGCGTGGCTAAAAGATAAAAACATGAGGATTATATCTAATATTCCACATAGATAAATGATGCGGGAATGGAAAGAATAAACCTTTTGCCCTGGCTGGCATAGCTTAGTGGGTTGAGTGCTGGCCTGCAAACCAAAGGGTCGCTGGTTCAATTCCCAGTCAGGGCACATGCCTGGGTTGCGGGCCAGTTTGTCACACATTGATATTTCTCTCCCTCTCTTTCTGCCTCCCTTCCCCTCTCTCTAAAAATAAATAAATAAAATCTTTTTTAAAAATAAAAAAAGAAAAGAATAAACCTTTTTATCATGAATAATGATAAAACCATTTTCCCAAAAAGTCTTGGTTTCAATTCCAGTAAATAACATCTGAATGGCTTGTTGTATATAATGTATAATTTAATACAGCATATAACTGAAAGAGCAAGACACAAAGTTAATATATACACTGTTCCCAGATTCCATCTGAGACACTGATGGAGATATCAGAGACGAGATGGCATCTCTGTGTGTTAATTTAGCTTACACTAGATATTAACATACACTAGGCATTTTTTATGCACCCAGGTTACTGCTAAGCACTTTCATATTTTTCATGTTTAATTACCAAGTTAGGGTAATTTCTTAATTTTGAAGGCTTGCCTCACATAAGTTCTTTCCTAATGAGCCCCAGATCAAGGAGCGTCTAGACCTCACAGGCTGTCCTGGCTAACCCGGAAGCCCAGCCCCCCCTCTGCTATAGCAAATGCCCTCAGCGGACTTTGAAAATTGGTGGAATTTTGACCAGTTAAATCAAGGGCATGGCGCTATGCACAACGGAAAACTTTGCAGAGTGAATGGAGCTCAATATCATCTTAGGTTGCATTTTATTTCCTTTTCTCTTTAAATGAGAAACATGGGACAGTATCCTCATAATAATATATGCCAGATGTTACATATGTGCATAATATAGTAGCAATTTTGTTGATAGCAAAGAAAGTATGTATAAATATAATGGGAGGAGCAGCTTAGACCCATGAGGTAAGGGGGGCTTTTCTGTCACATAATAGACAGCTTGCTGATAAAGGGGCGGGACTGGAGAGCTAGTATAATGACAATGTGGTATATATAAAGAAGGATGAATTTAAGAATTTTTAACCCGGCTGGTATAACTCAGTGAACTGAACAAGTGAACCAAAGGGTTGCCAGTTCGATTCCCCAGTCAGGGGGTTCAATTCCCCAGTCAGGGTACATGCCTGGGTTACAGGGCAGGTTCCCAGTAGGGGGCGCGCAAGAGGCAACCACACATTGGTGTTTCTCTCCCTCTCTTTCTCCCTCCCTTCCCCTCTTTCTAAAAATAAATAAAATCTTTTAAAAAAGAAGAAGAAAGAATTTTTAGTTGAAGTTGTAAATGCATCCAACATAGATTTTTAAAAAAGAGGACGTTTTTGAAGTGTGAGAGGGTATCAAGAACATAGACCTCCTACAGGTAAGGATGAGCTGAAGCACCTGTTCATTTCTGTTAGAGACAGCTGAGGGGACACCACCCCTACAGTGGGTGCTCGTGGGTGTGTGGGGCTGTGGAGCAGAGTTCAGCCCTGCCCTTGAGGTTGAACTCAGTGGCCTAGGGGAGTATTTTCAGTTGCATGTTTTGTGATCATCTGGAGAAAGGATGTTGCCTCAGAGTGCCTTCTGCTCTCTTTTATGCTGCAGCTGCAAAGCCCAGAGAAACCTGAATTCTTTCTTTGCTATTGTGATGGGTCTCAACACTGCCTCTGTCAGCCGGCTGTCACAGACCTGGGAGGTGAGCCCCAGGGTCCTCATGGAGAGGGGAGGAGGAGGGACAAATAAAGTTGAATGGAAATAGTCCAGCAAAAAGCCTTTGTTTAAAGTGCATATATTGACTTAAATGGTTTAAATAAGTACTACTAGAAAAATGTTTAAAAAAATAATATGTCCTGTTGGGAGGGACTGTTGTGATCAAATTGTCTTCAAAATGGTCGTGTGATATGTATGGAAGAGGTGAGGATTATAAGACACTCCCAGCTAGAGTCAGTCTTCCTCTGCTCTGCTCCCGCGATGGCGGCCGTTCCCTGGCGATCCTTTCCCAGCTCACCTGCGTGACGATGTGAGCCCGGAAGTCTATTGGCTGAGAGACTACTGAATCAAGCTCCCGGGCCTCCCCCGTACAGGGTCCCGGCAGTGTGTTCACATGGATGATATACATCTTTGTAAAATGTGCAAAAGTAAATTAATTTTCCTTTTCTTAAAGAAGGCCCATAAAATGCTGTAAGTTCCAGGCCTCCCAGATCCTGGCTCCGCCTCCATTGTGTTACATGAGGAAGGTTGTAAGAGGTTCTCGGATGGAGAGGACCACAAAAGTTAGCACACGTTCTCAGACACGGACTTGAAGGGCATAGGTGGGAAGAACTGAAATGGGGGCGTCCCTGAATTTAGCCTGACACGGATGCAGGGCTCTCTGCCTCCTGCACAAGCTCCATCCCCTTCTTTCCTTGGGGTTTCGCTTCCTTTGCTTTCTGTTCCCTACTGACGGGCTGCTTCACACCATGTACCACTTCTCTACCTCATGCCTTCTCTTTAACCATCAAGTCTTCTCCCTCATGGCTCTGGCCTGCACGTGGTTCCCTTCGGGCTCCTTAGCTTCTCTCCAGTCTTCTTAGATGCAGCTCCGATCGCGAACTGCTCCATTCTCTTCATGGTTCCTAATGCAAACTCCCGCCGGAAAAAGGCTGAGAGGCCAACTATTTCTTTTCTCACACTAGATCTCAGTGTAGGTCTGTGGGTAACTTACGGATCCTCTTTCGGTGAGTCAGGGAGACACTGTGGTGGTGGAAGGCACAGCGGTGGGTGTCACTGGGCCATTCGTGTGGCTTCTCCAACAGACGAAGATACGCAGCTCGGAAGAATGGTGGGAACAAGTTGCAGATGGCTACATTTTCTCTTTTCTCATATGATTTGTCCCCCACTCATTAATATAGATGTGTCTGTGTAACAGTAGTTTCCAAACAGATTAAACTGCCTGTTTGCTGTGATTTACTGAGTCCAAGTTCCAGATTATCAAACTGAAAAGCCTATTTCTAAATAATTTAAAAGGCTACTTTTTGTAGGGTTTGCCTCCATTACTTGGATTTATTTGGAAACAGAAGGTCCTGCAGATAGCTTCTAGAGTATAGACATTAGCGTTAAGAGCTGGAATTTGTTAAGCATCAACCAGGAACTGCACACTTTTTATGAGTTGTCTCATATCTGTCAGAGAGCTCGGAGACTTGCAGCAAACCACACAGCTAAGAAGGGGCAGAGGCAGAATTCAAATTCAGACTGGCTTACCACATCCATGTGAAAGGCACCCCAGCTTTTCACTTAACCACGTTAGAGGCTGACTGGAAAATTCTAGGCCTTTCTTTCTGAGGCCTGAAATTTTATCTGGGAGGATAGCATATCCTCTGTCATTTCACCTACCACCTATTGGTGTGGTTGATCTTTATAATTCAGTAATTCTACCTATTAGAGTGAAGGCTTCATCATTTAGGGTTTTCATGACCTTGCACTGTTTAGCCCTCTGCTGTGAAACTTAATTATATCATTTGTACAAAAAAATGTCAGCCGACATTATCATTCCCAATCAGCAAGGCTGTTGAAGAGGATGAGAGCACCCGTCAAAGGTAAAATATGAACTGAAACTCAAGTTTTTATTAAAGTCATCAGTGCGTGGAATGTCCAGCCAGCTGGATTCCAGTCATGTGGCTGTTATACGTATTTTAAACTGTTTTTAGCTACTTTCCCAAGGAATGTCACATTTCATGGTAAATGAAAATCTCATCATGAGAAGTGACTGGGGCAGAATCCGATGAGAGGTGGATTTATGTTCAGATACAGGGCACAAGTGAGCACAACTTAATGAACATTCCCCTGGTCACCTCTCAAAATAACAGACTTCTTTGACCTTTTCTTTTTTGTTTGTTTGTTTTTAGAAAATCCCTGGGAAGTTTAAGAAACTTTTCTCCGAACTTGAAAGTTTAACAGTAAGTAGCTGAGCCGGAGGGGACTTATTCTTCAAATCAGTTGCTAGGGTCTGATTTCATTCTAGACCCCGCTGGTGGGTATCTGCACTCCATCAGGGCAGGCAGCTTAGACGAGTTCACCTGTACATGAAAACGTGGCTTTGCTTCTGAGGAAGTGAAGCAAGTCCACAGTTAATGCTGCTGCTTCTCCATGGGAAAAGGTAGTGGGAATGGCCCTTGTGGTATGATTTTGGGAAGGCAGATTTTTAAGTATAGTCCATTTCAAAACCTGCAGAATTGGTATAAATTTAGTGTGCAATCAGTGTCTTATGCGTTATTCTTCCCTCCTTTTTACCATTTCTTAGGCTTAGGTACAAAATGTTTAGTTTCTTTTCAGAACACAGCAAGACAGGGTCCTCTTGTTTCCTTTGCGTTGTCTGTGCTTTGCGAGGGCAGTTTTTCTTGGCTGTGTACCTAGCGAAAGATGTTGGGGTTCCTTCATGATAGAAATTATGCAGAGGAAACTGTACTTGAAGACCTGATTTGAGGAAAATAATAGGGCAATCAAAAGGCGTCTCTTTTGCAGCCATT
The DNA here is from genome assembly GCA_004026545.1 of Mormoops blainvillei. NCBI lineage: Eukaryota > Metazoa > Chordata > Mammalia > Chiroptera > Mormoopidae > Mormoops > Mormoops blainvillei. Next base: position 108,503 of record PVJD01003196.1, on the reverse strand, counting down.
TCCCATTACTGTAAACCAGTAACTCGGTTTTCATTCATTGCCTAGATTTCCTGCGCTAATTTAGCAAGTTTATTTTCCTCGGAAACCTTTATCCACTTCGTTTGTAGGGAAGACCTCTCAGTATGTAAACCATGTTCAAACTGTATAGCAAAAGTGGATTTAGAATTGTTTCTATAGCACAGTGATTCTTCTTTCTCTGTAATCTGCTTGCCCTGGCAGGATCCTTCCCTGAATCACAAAGCCTACAGAGACGCATTCAAAAAGATGAAGCCACCCAAAATCCCTTTCATGCCCTTGTTGCTTAAAGGTAATGATTTTTAAAATCTTTTATGCTATGTAATTCCATCTTCCAGAAATTTATCACTGTAACTATAGAGGACAAAAAAAAAGAGGACTCAGTTTATTTCTTTAAAGTGATGTTGACATTCAGACCTAACAGCGTTTGCTTGTGATTGTTTTTCAGATGTTCATTTGTTTCTGAGATACCTAAAATACTGAATTGCACTTGAGCAGACATCAAAGCATTTACTCTTGATTCACAAAATTCGGCACTTTTCTGTTTTTACTTCACCCTGCTCCTAAGTGGTGTTTTATTTTCTGTGAATTTACAAGCTACTTAATTCACCCCAAAATAGGCTGGCATAAGGAGCCCAATCGGTGCTCAGTCACGTGCTCTATTAGCCACCTAAGTTCCAAATATGCAGCCCACAGCCTGCCGCAGTGTAAGAATTCCTTTGGTCAAGAACAGGCGTCCCTCTTTCCAGGAGTGGAATCCTGGAAAGAATGTGACCACCCCGAGTTAGTCCACCGACTTCTCCGTGGAGCAGCAAATACTTCATACAGAACATGCTAGTTAAATTTATTGATGAAATCTCAGTGGTCTCTTTCAGACCACAGGAATTCATGAAGGGGAAGTTCATTTTAATCTGGCCTGTGCTCCTACCTGTGCGCTTTCCAGGGAAAGGGGATTTGCTTGTTTTTCTTGGCCGTATTTTGATTCCACGGGATTTTATAGAAATGTGCTTTTCTGCTCTTCAGAGGCTCGTAACTTCAGTGGGGTGGGGTCTCCATGACTGGACCCATGAATGTGATTCTGGAAATGAGCTACATAGAGACTGGCCTGGCCATCCCCTCTGTTGCCAACCCCGCTGGCAGTAGAGCTGGGATTCCCTCTCTGGCTTCTCTCAAGACCAAGCAGAGCTTGGAGAATTGCTTGGAGAATTGCTGTGCACTGTTGCCACTAGTCATTTAGTCTTCATCTCCTATAAAGTAAGAATCCCCGTGAAACAATGAAGACAGTAATTATCAGGACAACTGAGAGGCACAGAGATGCTTCAACAAAGCTGAAAAGATTCTGCTAGATGTAAATGGACAGAATAAGGAGAGATTGTAATATCAAAACAATTTAAAACTTCCTTTGATTCTACATATGTATTTCCTGGTAAGATAAGTTTATTTAGGCTTATGATTTTTATTTGCAAAACAAAACACCTTCAACTGGAGAATGGGGGTGGCAGGTGGGAAGTAACACAGACTCATTTAGACAGAAGTAGGAAAAATAGAATATGAGGACAGATGTTAGAAAGGCATTGACTTTAGGAATTAAAATTTTTGAAACAATCATTTTTAAGGTAATGAGAAATTAGTGGACAATGCCCCTTTAACTTAATTAGACATGAGCAAGCTTTCTGCTATATATTAGTGCTTTTCCAAAAAACACTTAATGCAGTCAGGCGTCTCGCGTGTACATCTTAGCTTGGATGCAATTTTCTGCTCTGCTGAGTTTAGCTAGACCTCTTTGTTGGCATCACAACAAATTTCCCTTTTTTTCCTCCTGAATATACATTCACTCATTCACACTAGTCAATTAAATACGTTTTTCTTTAGAAGCTTTCTTGAGTTAAATAAGCACTTATTTTTCCCCTTATTTTTTGCCAGTATACAAACAAATATCATTAGCACTCTATTACATATAAAGTTGCCTTTTAGTCTGAAATCATTTCCAAAGGCAAATAGGGTGAAAATTTGAAATATGCATGTATCATGCAGAGATATGACATTTTAGAAAAAAATAATGTTAATTCTTAGGTCTTTTTTAACTGCCAAAAAATTATTTTAAAAGTTGCAATAAGATACTTCGAAGGAACCAGCGTTTTAATGAAAATGCCCCCGCCCCCCATGTCCTAATTTGGGTGCCTTTTAGTGGGAGAAAAAGGACCAAACTGAGCTTGCTGGCGCTGAGAAGCTTTAGGCCTCCACGTGTCTCATGTTTTGAGGTGCTCCGTGCCCAGCGAGCCTGCAGGTTAAGAGCTAAGCACATAACCTGAGGACCCTGTCGGCCATCAGCTTTCCCATTTTCCAGCTGAATTTCTTGCCTTTTGATATACTTTCCCCCCACCCTGGTGTGGGATCTGTTAAGAAAGTGCGGACGCCCTAAGCAGATGGCGCGGAGAGGACGCAGCTGAGCTACGGGTCCAGAGCAGCTGGCTGCCTGTGTCACGTGGGGGCTCTGGCGGTGGCCGTCCTCCCCCCGCTTCAGAGCGCGCGCTCAACGGGTTTTTGAAGATAAACTGAGGTCCTCGTGGGTTGTGTATGTGTCTCAGAGCAGCGGTTATTATTGCAGTTTTGTGGGGGTCTTTAAATTACAGAAATATCAGGGTGCATGTATGTTTCTCCTCTCTTCCTTGCCATCTCTTCAAATGCAGTCACTTCATCCGGCAGTTCTAGTCTGTGAAGTGTTTGGGGTGTGTCCAGGGGTCTCCAGGTAGCAGGGGCCTGACAGTTTCCCCTTTCCACAGCCCGAACTGCTTCACAGCCCATGACCTAAGTTCTGAGATCCCAGTGTGTGAGCTCAACCACCTATCGGTTTATCCTTCTCACACCTTTGTCTTCACACACCGGCCATTCAGAAGTGTCAAAACCTTCAGTCACCGGAACCCCCTCCTCCTGGGTGGCTCTCCCTTCCAGCCTCTCTTCCCGGACATGGACAAGTTCCTGAGAGTTGAGGTTAAGCGAGACCACCCAAGAAGAGGAGACTTATAGCTACAGGACACCCCAGTGCCATAAATGCAGCAAGTTGACTGTGACAGGTTATAAGAAATGTCCGACACCCCTCAGCTGGTGAGGGACAGAGAGACACAGTGGTGAGAGGAAATGGTCCCCTGGGTTCGAATCCTGGCTGTGACATTTAGCCTGTGATCCTGGGTCAACTGCACAGGTGCTTGGGACCGGAGTTTCTTCACATTCTTCCCTGCTCGGGCTCTACCTCACAGTCTTCTATGAGGATTCAAGGAGTTAATGTCGTGTGTGATGCTGTTAATAGATAAAAGCTGTCGTTGTTTTCATCACCCCTCATTGTCATCCTCAGGACCATAGGAAGGGGCTGACAAACCTTGTAACGCCGAGGAGATGGACTCAGGGCATTTGTAATCTGAATTCTCAGGGAGTTAGGCGAGGCGAGGCTTGGTGGTGTTTAACGTAGATACAGTACACACAGTGCTCTGTGTGCGATACAAAAAAAGTAAAAAAGTTGCCTGGGTTGACCCCTCTTTCCTAATTATTGTCACACAATGAAAACTTGTCATCCTTTTCTGAAAGCAAAATCATGAAAGGCAGTAAAATAAGCAGAGAGTTTGTCAAATGCATGATTTGCGAATTGTTTTTCCTGCTAGGGCATCAGTTTAAAAAAAGAAAGAAAGAAAAAGAAAAGGAAAGAAAAGAAAGCATAGGAAGACATTGCGATTGGTGCTGAAAGCTGTCTGGGACGCCCCGAGGAAAGTGCTGTATCCGTGTGTGTGTGTGTGTGTGTGTGTGTGTGTGTGTGTGTGTGTCACTACGTAACTCGTTTCACCCCCTGGTGGGCAGTTCAAGTTAGGCGGCCACCTGTCTGGCAGGCAGGTTTCAGGCACCTAGCTCTCATTCGCCCCCTAAGAACCAGCAGGATCAAAGTCTTGGTTAAATGCAAGTGCTTTCCCTTTCTGTTGAAGGGAATTTTAAGTTGTTCTCTTCCCACTTTTACGTCAGGTTATTTTAACAGATTTTTGAAACTATTTTCATTTGGTTTGTCCTCCATATCTGTGATACAGCCTGAATTTTCATGCTCTTCTTCAAATCGTGATATTTTTCTTACCTCGATTCTTGTCTGTGAGGATTCACTAATGCTCAGCCACTGACCCTCAGATCTCAGTTGTTCCGTTATCCATTCTCATAGCTTCAGCTGTCGTCTTCATTGCACCCAATTTCTAAATCCCTGCCTCTTGAGGAGGCATTCCTGTGCTCCTTACACCCACAAGGAGACTTGCATTTGAATTTCTTCTCTCACTTTAAGTGAGCTGGGGCTCAAACCGAATATAACTTTCCCTTCCTCTGACAATGACCCCTCACCCTACTCCCCTGAGGTTATTTTCATCAGTGATGTTTTCCTTCTGCGCACTGAGCAGGGCCAGGAGCGTCGCTGTTTCAGACCTGTCCCTTTCCTTACTCGCTTCTGATACACAATCAGGCACTGACTTTAAGAGCCAAAAATCTAAATTTAAACATCTAAGTCTAAATCTGAACATTTTAAATAAAACAGGTCCCCTGCACGTTGCCAAAAATTGTTTTAAAAAACTAAACACGTAAATATTAAACCCTGTTACTTCTGGAGATTCAGTTCTTTTCTGCTTAATGTTCTGGCCTAAAAACATAATGGACCAGTGAGGCTATAGAACAGTGTTAGTTTATATTAATCAGGTCGAAGTCAGGCACTTCGTTGTAAGTGCAAAATATACACTCCCATTAATGTTACTATGTTCTCTCTTCACACACACACACACACACACACACACACATTATGCCCTTTCACATGGACTAGTGTACAGACTCAATTTGAAGTTGCTTTGTCAAGTGCATGGAACAATCCATAGTGTTGAAGAAAGATAAGTTACATTGCATCTTGACCTCTTCAACCCTGCCTCATGATCCATTCCTAATGGGACATGTATCTTTTTGTGTTTTTTTTTTTTCAGATGTAACATTTATTCATGAGGGAAATAAGACCTTTCTGGATAATCTTGTCAATTTTGAAAAGCTGGTAGGTAAATTTTGTTATTTCTCCTTTTTCAAACGTATATTTTTCCTCTCTGGCACCAAGAAACCAGTGGATGAAGCGCTTTCTTCATCAAATGCCTAATGATTTCCAGGAGCTTATCTGCTGCATGTTGTGCATTGTCAATAAAATGTATTCCAATTAAAAATAAGTGTGCCAGCAAGGTTTTGAGGAGCAAATACAGAAACCTGCTGTTTATCTTCTAAAATGGAACTTCATTAGATTAACATCAGCAATTGCGTTTATGTTCTTGAACCAAAATAAAGCTGTAAGGGACCTGTCGGGGGCAGCTCACACAGGTGACGGCAAGCTTTTCTGCTTTAAAGGCTCCTATCTCTGTCCCAGCATGCACTGCCCCCGGGCACCAGAGAAAGCTCTCCTCCTGGGAGATGGGTCCACCTCCCAACACTCCTGGCTGGGATGTTAAGATGGAATGTGTAGGGTCTGTGTGTGACGGGAAGGCCACCATTTTATCAGCCTGTGGACAGGAGATGAGAGCAGCTCCGACAGAGTGGCCCCCCCTGCTCATGAGACAGGCGTCCCCCGTCCATCCTGTCTTACTTCCAGGACATGCAGAGGCTCTGCTGGCCTTTCTAACCAGCCCACTCTGAGGGCCGAGAGACAGTCATCTGTCAGAACTGGGCAGGAATGCAATAGGAGTGATCCACACGGGCCCGGCTGATGAGGAGGATGGCTCTGTCTGACAGATGAACTTTAGTCATAGATTAGATTGTCCTTCGTGGTTAAAAACCATACCAGTGACCTCTGACTGTAGATCCTGGCCTTTGAGTGACCTTTTCAGTAATGGTAATGGATTTGTGAGAACTCTTTCAGGAACTGGCCCCGGCTCCTTGCGAGCCTGCGGCAGGCGTTTGCGGGGAGGCCGACTGAGGTGGGGGCCGCAGACCACGACCAAAGAGCAGTGCAGATGGGTGGGTCGCTATGTAATGTTCTGAAGTGCATGGGGCACCTGTTTGCACCTAAAGGCTGTGGGCACCGCCTTCTAGTTTCCAGATAGATTAACCTCCGGTGTTTGGTATTAATGAAATGATGTCAGGAATATAAAACCTTTGGTCAATACTTACTTCCAGTCCTGGCCAATCCGCCTGGTCAAGCCACAGGAGCTTTGGAGGACATGTGTGACGATGTAGGACGAGGTGTGTCACACCAAGGGGAATTCCCCGTAAAGGCCTTGTTCCTTTCCCTCCGACTAAAGGGGGGGGGCGGGGAATGTGGGAGAACAATTGTGCTCTCTGAGCTGACTCTTACCCATTGTTAAGGGCAGGCCGGTGGTTGACCTTCTCCCCAAAGGGAACCAATGGTTTGGTTAAGTTCCTTTTGTCATTTCCCCTCAGATAAAGTGCTACCAGCGGGAGAGAACAATGCAGCAAGGGCACAAAGGGGAGAGGGCGGGGGAAGGACCCCCACATCCCCCTCTGTCTCTGGCCGGTGCCTCTGGGCTCCGCCTGCTTTCTCCGGCGGCCCGGGGCTGCTTTCCAACGCCGGCAGATGCCGTCTAGGGTCTGGCTTTCGTATGTGCTGACTTCAGACTAACCCCTAGGACTAAAACAAAGCAAGCCTACCAATAGTGCTTCTACTAGGATCAGTGATTATATGTACCCTTAATTCTTTAAGAAAGTTTAAGGAAATAGTATGGCATATCTAAGTAATATTCTACTTTTAATTTTAAATTCCTGAAGAGAACTTTTATTGCAAAGACAGAAGATATTATATATGAGGCCCCCCTAGGACACACAGTGAATTTCTGGTCCAAAGCAGATGGCATTTAAGATACCTCTAGCTGACCCCTCCTCACGCAGAAAAGACAGGGTGACGTTAGAATTTTCTAGAAGGGCAAGCGTCTATTTTATATTGTCCATTGCCCCGTGTTATACTTGGATGCCGGGGAATGAAACTGAATTTCCTAGTAGAGGCAGTATTTCAAGGAGTATTTCTTAGCAAAGGACAGCGTTTCACTTAAGCTAAAACAGGATCATCTTTCACGATAATGAACCAATAGAATGTAACTGAATTAACTTGTGAGGAGCCAATTCCTCATGATGGATATTAGCTCAAGCCAGCTAGCAGATAATTCAGTGTATGATCTCTATCTGGCTGATACAGGCCAACACATTAAGTCAGACGACTCGGAGACCCAGGAGCACTCACTGGACCTAATAAGATTTCCATTGTTCCCTGTGCTGCCTCAGCAACTCCTCACATTTCAGCCTCACACTGTGCCACGATGAAGAAACAAATGCGCTCTCCTCTTCTTCTCTCTGTCCCTCAGTGTTAAGAGCGTCATCTTTGACCATCGCGTCCCCTCTCAGAAAACCTCAAGACGAGGGTCCGGACTCGGGTGTCAGCACGGCACTCGGGGCTGGGCCTCACGTGCGCTCCGCAAATGGCACACGATAGAAATCAATGTGACGCCAGAGTGTGCCACAGTGAGGGAGCTGTCCTGGGAATAGTGGAGAATTCGGGAGAAAGGAAGTTTAACAATGCACTTGCAGACATGAGTCAGGTCTCATTTCCTTTACAAATGCAACTAGAGCGACTGCTGTAATCACTGTCCTATTTAATTTTCCACTCTTGAGTAGGAATACAGCTGTGAGAACAATTGAATAAGTAGGTCATGTTCAAATACAGTTTCTGTAGTTCTGCTGGATTTTAAGTAAAAAAAAAGTTTAACTTTATTTTAACAATAACTCATTGAGGGTTTAACTGTATAAGGATGGGCCCATGTCCAGTGCGTATACAGGGGGCATGGAAGGGGAGGAGCTGTGGGGGGGTGTTGAAGCACCAGCTAGTGAGTGATGTTGATTCTTGAACAGTGGGATGGTGTTTGGGTTTTGATATGAAACAAATTAGGGAGTCACTGCAGATTTTCCAGAGGACTGGAACGTGATGTCACCGGTGTTTGGAGTTTTTTTCCGGCAACCGGATGGGGCAAGGCCATGGAGAATGGCCTTGCCTAAATGCCGCGTTTCCTTCATCGTGGAAAACTGAAAATGACAGAGCTCAGAAAGCCGCTGCAGGTGCACGGATAGGAGGTGGCGGGATCATGTCCAAGGCAGCTGCGAGTTTAAGAAGACTTTTGCCCGGAGATCAGTGAGACCTTGAAAGAAAGAAGTCGAAGTAGAATACTAAAGAGTGTAGGAGGGGATATAAATTATAAACAGAAAGCAATCTTTGTGAAGATACGGAAGTTTTAGAAAACGTTTGCCTTTCATGATTGTCTCGCTTCCTGCCACCATTAGAGATACTTGAACCTTTGATTCCACAAAAATCCCTACCTCCATTCAGCAAGTGTGTGGGAGTCACGTACGACTGATGGTCTGACACTGGGTGTGCAAAGCCCTCTAGTGGTACCTGGCCTACAGGAAAAGTCACACAATAAATACAACAACACAAAGCCAACATGTATTGTACAGAGAACAGTGGGAATGTTGAGAACGACGCCTCCCGAGTTCAGAAGGGAGAGCTGAGGACGAGAGGCGGAACGCCCCCTGAAGCGAAAGGCCTGAGCAAGTCAGGGCGGGTGGGCGGGGCTGTGAGAGCTGCATTTCTGTATAGTTTGTCTTTCCGTGGCTCAGGTAGAATTGTGCAGCCGGGCTTGGGAGCCTCTATTCCTGCAGACAAGGAGTCAGTATTCCTTCGTAACGCAAGTTCAGTGTTATCGATCAGTGAGCCGGGCTCCCGATTACTCCCAAGGGTGTAAGTGTCCTCTGACCCTGGCAGGCATGTCAGTTCAGCAGTGCCCTGAAGGACCCTTCCCCTGATATGTTCCCTGCTCTGCCTTCCAGCATATGATTGCAGACACCGTCCGAACCCTGAGACACTGCAGGACTAACCAGTTTGGTGAGTAATTGCAGTTGGTGTGCCATGTATCCTCACCATACGGTGGCGTGGACCGTGACCCTGTCACGAGGATTCGGTGGTAATAAATTGAAACAGGTGATGGGGTGTGCTGTGCACATCGTACGCACACGCTGTACTCTCTTTCTGTCTCATCGCTGCGTGTTTGGAATGCGGAGGGAGAGAAGGCATGGCTGCAAGCTGCAGGGCTGTCCAGACGTTGGGCGTTTCCCGGCCACACTGGCATAAGACTTGCCTGACGCCACACGTTAAATACATTGCGACACTTGATCACAAAAACAGACAAACAAAAGATCTCACGTTTTCACTGAATTTACGATTTTGTGTTGGGCCGCTTTCGTAGCCACCCTGCACCGTGTGTGGCCCGCAGGCTGCAGGTCGGACACCCCAGCAGAGAGTGACTTGGGACCATCCAAAGCTCCCACCCCACCGCAACCCAGAAAGTCTCATTTGCTTGCCCACGGGCGCAGAAATACCAGTGGGTTTATCAGGGCGACCCCGTCCCTCCACTCCTCGCTTGGAGCCTCCCTGGTGTAGGGATATACTGTGTGAATGTGCTGAACGCAGCCTTCCAGAACCTCTCCTCCTCTCCAGCAAAAACTTCCTGTCTGCAGCTGCCTTTCACAAAAAAGCATTTTTCTGAGCACTTTGGTAGACTCCCCACCGAGACAAATGTAAGTAGGAATATTTGTGCTTTTCTAAGTCTCAGGCACAATTTACATTCTGTTGAAATCGTGTTAAAACATTGCAGGAAGGAAGGAAATGGCCCTTATTGAGTTCGCTGAGCTCTCACATGGGCAGCGGGACCCTGCCACCCGTGCCGGTGAATAGAGCTCATTAATCCTGTGGGCGCAGAGCAGAGGAAGCTCGGGGGTCCCTCCGGCGGCCGTTAATCAGACCGAGCCTGCCCGACTTCCCGGTCCATACCCTTTCCTTTGCCCGGTGCAGATCCTGTAGATATAAAGAGCAAGAAAAAAAAAATAGAAAGTTGAATTCCATCATTATAAATCATTCAGAGGTGTCCAGTAAGTAAAACCTACTTTGTTGAGCAATACATCCTCACTGTAAAACAAAGCTTTGCTTCCTAACGGTAGGTACACATTCTCAAGAATGTTTTTCTCTGCCTGGACTTGCCTTGGCTGGTAATACTGCCCCCCAACCAAGCAGCTGAACTTCTGTATGAACTATAAAGTTTCTGTTCAAAAAGGGGAATTATAAAGACAGGAATTAATTTTCTAAGCATTCCCAGCACTTACTGCCGTTAGAGAGGTGCTTGTGTAATTCTCCATTACGTATGCAAGTACAAGGCTGTTATAACAGAAACAGTGATAACAGCCTTGTCTTGGAGATTCATTCCAAGGTACCAGCATAATGCTGCTGACGAGTTCATATTTCTTTCATCCTCCTTTGCTTCCCAAGTATTTATGAGTACTCAGCCAGTTCGAAGACTAAAGATTCATTTATTATGGCGGCCTGTATACAGAGTGGGGCAAAAGCATGTTTACCGCTGTTCATATGGAAAGTAGTAGAATGATTAATAAATAATAATACAAGAATAACCGGTGTTTTGCTTACTCAAAACTGTAAGCCTACTTTTGCCCGCCCTGTGTGCTGCGCGGGTGAGCAGGAAGGTTGTACCCACCCGGCTGGCCTTGGCCCTGTCCGAACGCCTGTCTTGTCACCAGAGAGTAAGTCTCCTCAGCACAAAGTAAAGGAGAAATTTAAACAACCATGAGGCCTGTTTGTGTTCTGTATTTCTGTACCTTTACAAATCATGGATGAGACTGAGTTACCTAAATTCATTTTGACAGTTTATATAAGCCAATATCAGCGTTTAGGATAAAACAAGATAATGTTAAGCCCCTGATAAGTGATAAAGTGCGTGTATGTGTCTGTTATCGTGGTTGGAACCATTCATTCTATCAATTTTTTTTAAGGCCAAAATTTAACAGCAAAATTACCCTTTGTAGCATCAAGTTTGCTAAACCAGTGTTTGATAACCCAAAAGCAACCGCTCAGAACCTCCCAGAAAAGGTGCCTGGGATGACACAGCTTTTTGGTCACTTTCAAACAAGTGAGATATTCAAAACTTTTAACTTTTGATGCTTTTACTTTCTGAAACCAGGAAGTCTTGTTTCTATTAAACCTAAGAATTATAAGCCACCCATGACATATGCCTTAAATTACCCAACGCGTCATCATAGGGGAGGAAAAACACAGGTTTTCATCAAGAGAAATTGCTTCCCTAAAATGCTCAGCCCCTCGCCCCTGCTGCTCCCATCTGCGACTCCCCGACGCAGGAGCCGGTGACCCCGTCCCGCTCGCAGGGCAGTTTAGTCAGTCTGCGGGGGCCTTGGGTGTTGGTGGGGAGGGGGATTTTGTTCGTCTTTGAGTATGGGAAGTGGGCTTCCCACATTTTCCAGGCTGCCTTATCTCTGGTTCCTTATCAGAGCTGTCACCAGCAGGGACATGTGTCTTCCCAGGGCACAAAGCCTCTGGCGGCCCTTCGACTTTCTTAACCACCCCTACCTTGCCTTCCACCAGGTAGATGTGAGCCCATCCACCTGCTTGGCCTGCCAGCCACACCTTAAGTTCAGTTCTGTGATGTCTGTCCATTCAACCGGTCCCTTCATTTTTTTTTTTTTTTTTACAAAAAATGAGGACACCAAAGAACTATACAAAATCTTAAATAAAATTTAAAAGAAAAAAAGAACTAATGCTTCTGTGCATTCACCAGAGTAGCAGTGATTTCTGAGAGTTTCAGGCTGAGATTAAGAGCCAGTGAAAGCCATTTAAGCGGGCAGTTGTGACACGGGACCTCAGCCCATGGACTTGGCCCAGCCCTGCGCTGCCATTTACTTGTGTGTCTGTGCTGTCCCCATTCCAAGAGGGAAATGAAACACAATCGCTAAATGCTGTGCAATGTTACATAATAAACACTATATAAATATTGGTAAAACAAATACCTGCCCAGTCTAATGACCTGACCCAAGGAACCTAGTCTGAGCTGAAAAACCAACCCCACTGTTAGCATAAAGGTGTCTTTTCATCTGCGATTCTGACTAACGAGGGTCCGCCTGGTAGGTGTCCTCAGAGCCTTAAGGTGAGGTTTTACTGGTCTTGAGAAATCGCATTACCACTCCCATGACGTTGACTGCCTTTCTTTTTTTCCCTCGGAAAATCAGGAGGTGACATGTCTCCAAAAGAGCACCAAGAGTTAAAATCCTACGTGAACCACCTGTATGTCATTGACAGCCAGCAGGCCCTGTTTGAGCTCTCACACAGGATTGAGCCTCGGGCGTGAGCCCCGTGCCACCGCCCCGCCGCCCCTGAGCAGCTGCAGCACTTGGAGCTCTGGCAGTGTCCATGCTGAGCACGCCACTTTCCTGTGGGAAACGAAATTGCTGAGTTTTATCAGTAAATCACAAGACACACACAGGAAAGCCGACCAAAGCCTGCGCAGGAAGTGACACCAGCTGCCCGAGGTGGGGAGAGGCCTCTCCTCCCTGCTCTCCGAACGAGAAGACAGGAGAGCCAGAGAGCATTCTTGAAATGGAGAAGTCTGGTTTCTGACACTGACTTTGATGCCACCCAGTTTTCAGACTGAGATGTGCCACCATCGAGACAAGAGAGCACGTCTTGTTATAAACAATGACCAAATATTTTAGGAGGAGTGTGCATGAAACAGGAGGTGGTTCTGCTTCGCCTGGTGGCAGATCATTGTTTATAGGCTGTTAAAGAAATAGCTTGTTTGAAGTGTTGGCATCACCAGATTTCCAGGGAGAAGGCGTGGTCTCTGTTGATACAAACTGGGATGTCACCAAGGCCACTGGGGTCCAGGGAGTTAGTGAAGACCAGCAGCTGGCATCCATGCCCCGACTCCCAGAAGGGAAATGCCAAGGCATGCATTTCTTTGCACCCACGATCCCTTACAGATGTTGGCTCGCTGGTGAATTTTGTTTCTGCACAACTCATCTGCAGCTATGGGCAAGTTAGGCCCAGTTGCTTTGCCAATAAGGAAAAAATAGGAATCTTTAGGAAATTCACTCATCGTTTAATTTCCAGGGGTTTTCTTCACATGTGCAAGCAGGCTGTCATCTCCTGTTGGGAACAATGTGATTTTTGAAAGAGCACAGTGCCTGACACATCATAGGTGCTCCGTAACTGTTGATCAAGGTGACAGTGACAAAGGTCTTCCCTCTTGTGCCTGACTCTGCCCCACACATCTGTTCACCCCGCCCCTGCCTCCAGGCTCCTTGCGGGCCTGCACGGTGATCACAGCCCATTGTGGGAGGGTGAGTGGGTGGGATGTGCAGAGCACTCGGCAGCCCCTAGAGAAAAGCAAGGAGTAAGATAATGGCGATTGCCCGTCTTACAGCGAGTGAAAAGAGCCCGGAAATGTCCAGATGCCTGACTTATGGTGGACACTTACAAGTCCCGTTGTTCACCTTCCAACCAAGACAGCAGATCCCCTGTAATTTTTCCTTCTTTTTTTCAGACTCTTTTAAGTCATTTTCGTAGATGACAGCTCCTCTAGTAAGTAAGACTCTAGCTAGTCTCAAGACTAGTTACAGTTCCCTTGACCTTCAAACGAATAAAATACCCTGTTGGGTACAAAAATAAAATCCACCCCTGCCAACTAGATACTTTATCACATGGCTAAAACACACCTGCGAAGCCTGGTGTACTTCTCACTGCTCCCGCCTGTCCTTCGCGTGGGCGCCTGTGCAGAGTGGCTTCCTTTTGTCTCGTCGGCACCTCACTCCTGAACTGTGCCCGAGGCTTTCTGACCCCTTGACGGCAACGCCTGGGCTCAGGAACCACTCTGCGCTTGACAGATGACTGGAAGCAGCCACAGGGAGAAGATTTTTTTTTTTGGTAGAACTTCCAAAGAGATTCACTCCCCCACCCCCAGCATGTAACACTCCAGCCCTGAAAAGTTAACAGGCTTCTGTAGAAAGGCACCATCCAGGGCTGGCCCGCAGGGAGGCGCTCCAGGCTGCGGGCACGGAGTGAGACCCACCACAGGAGACCAGGGCCTGGGGACCTGGGAGACAGACTTCTCTCGTGGCTGATCAAACACTGGAAAAGCCCTGGCAGTTTCTGAAGAGAGCATGGGCTTACCCCCCGCCCCGCCCCCCCCCCCCCACACCCAGGTATTCTGGTCTGTTCTCTGCACGGGGATGTAGTGTTGGCCCAGTCAAATCACATAAGGTCCTTTTGACATTGTCTCCATGTTTTTCAATTTAAATTTGATGCTCTTAAAATCTGCATCGCTCCAACTAAAACTTTCAGTTGCTCTAGTAGAGAACCCTTTCGGCATGGCACCCGTTTAGAGCGCGATTCGCATATCTACAAAGCCAAAGGAATTCACACGTGCATCAAGGTTAGACACATCTTGAGGGTGTGGGCAGAGTGTGCCCCACAGCATAGGTGGAAACAGCTGGGGAGAGAGGGCAGGGTGCTTCTCTACCGCCTCTTCCCCACCCTGTGGCCGGGTGGCTCTCAGGCCGGCCACGGGAGGGGAAGATTGTGTTTAGTTTAGATTTGCTTTTCCAGGCCTCTCTTCTGAATGTCAAGCTCCCTGAATCTTTCTAAAATTTAACAACTGTCTCCAGAGATTTCCCAGGCAGCAGCTCTCAGAAATTTCAGGAGTTCTGAGAAGACGTAAATCTGGAATTAAAGAATTCAAGGCAGAATTGTGGGAGCCAGGATCACGCAACATGAAACTCTCTCTCACAGATCTGAGCTGTCCAGCAGTGGACGGGCCAGCCCGGGCCTTAGCAGCTCCCTGTTAACAGGCACGGGCCGTGTTCCATCTCTGATATTTACCACAGCCTCTCTGGAGTAGGTTTTGTTCTGGCTAGAAGGTCAGACTGGAAGACGTCCCAGCTGCTTCTCAGCGCTCTTAGATTTTTATGGTCACATAAAATCTCCATTTCCTCTGAAAATCTCTCATCTGCCACCTTCGCTGGCAAGGGGTTCACAGGCACTTCTAAGTGGCTCTTTTTGCTACAGCACAACTTTCGACAGTCCTGCGGGTCTGTGGCTTTGTCAGCATCCCGGCGAGACAGCCCTGCTTAGAAGTTAGCACCAGACAGGTTCACGTAGGCAAAATCTCAACCTTTCGGAATGTATTTTTTTTCCCATACGTACTTACAGATGCTCCAAAGACTACAGTGTTTCAGATTCACTCTTTGTTATAACCTGCACAGTTGCCAAATGGTTGCTATGATAATTATGGACTGCATTCACTTTATTCTAGTATCATTAATTATGTTTAGAATAAATTCATTTTCCCAGGTCCCTATCCACAGGCAAGCCAGGCGGGGTGTACAGTAAAAACCCACCCCTCCCAGCTGGCAGGAAAAGGTGTTGCCCTATAAGGCCAACACACCTCCTCGCGGGAGAAACAGTCAGAGGGGAGAGGGTGCCGGTGACGCCAGGTCCCCAGAGTCGGCTTGCCCTGCTGCCGCAGTTCCAGCCCCACCACCTTGTTATAGCATCACGTACACAAGTCCCAAACTTAGTGACCCTAAATGGCACAACCAATCCAAGCTTCTCGGAAACTAGGCACAAACATTCCCGTGAGGACGGTCAGGTGCACGGCTGTTGTCTAACATGGAGTTTCTTTTACATGCTTCGTACATGTCCTGAAAATTTCAGCCTGCTTTTTCACGAGCGGGCCATTGTGCTGAAAACTACGGGGGGAGACGGGGGGGGGCGGGGGGAATGTTTTTAAAAATTGCCAAAAAGTTAGATGAAAATATACTACTGTAAAAAGCAGAGCTGTATATACTAAACGTTTTTTAGCAGAGAACTATTTATTTGCATAGCCTATTTATTGTATTCGTATGACATGGTTATGAGATCCTGGGATGACATCAGTGACCTGAAGCAAGGACTCCTGCCTTTTCACGTATCACTAAGTAGGACTGCTGTGACATCGTCAGCTCGCATTAACAATTAGAAGATAGAAAACCTGCGATCAGGGTGTCTACCTAACTTCTCAGGGACTACATTTTGTAGTTTTCCACCATTAAAGAGCTGGTAAATATGAAACATTGGTTGAATTACCAGAATTGCCATTAACAGTATTTTCTTTCTAAGATTTCCTGCTTTCCGCTTCTGTACATATGACTGTGCTGTGTATTTATCGACGCTAGTAAGCAATAATTTATATGTACAAAAGGTCAAGCAATATAAGGTGAAAACTTATATCAGTCACGGTTACCTTTCTTTGTATTTTCAAGTTTTTTTTTAAACTGCTTTTCCAAATATAAGATCATGTTATACCATTCATGCCTCATAGCCTCTTGCTTCGCCTGCGGTGGGCGTGGGCCACGCAGCTCAGGGGTTTGGAACTCAGAAGTCCCTTGCATGCTGAGAGAGCTGCAGATAAGTGAGACTGGTCTCGGGCAGCCAGGGACCACTACATCACTTAGGCTGCTGCCGAGTTATTGCAGAACCTAAACGCCCTGTGTTGGAAATTGCACCTGTTTTCTCATATTCTAGGATGTGGAGACTTCAACTACACCTGTCATCGCCTCGTGCCCCTGGAGCAGGACCAGGTACCAAGGGGAGTGTTAAGCCCTGGGGGCGTGGGCCTGGCCTAGAGTTGCAGCCCCGACACATGAGACCCGAGAGCAGGAGGACCTGGCAGAGAGGTGGCCATGATGCTCTGGGGCAATGGCACGTCCAGGTGTATAAACACTGTGGTAGACTGTCCTTCAAAATCCACTCTGCCCGTCCCTACCGAAGGATGGCACATCCTGCCCACTGAGGTCAGGCTTGTCCTGTGGCACGTGGTGGTCCCTCCCTGCAGAGGGTGACACGTCTCACCGTGTTGAACTCAGGAGTGGCCAATTGTCTTGCTCTGTCCAATGAAAGAAGGGCAGAAGAGACCCCGCGTGGCTTGTAACCCAAAGCTTTAGGAGGTGGCCTGCGCCCGCTGAGTCTCCTGCTGTGCGACCCACAGTGTTGCAGGTAAAGGCATCTCAGTGCACCTGGGTCTCCAGCTCCTGAGGGGTGTGTAACCTGAGAATCTGGAGCGGTGCAGCCTGGGAAGGGAGAGTGGAAGCCCTGGCCTCCACGTCAGAGGGGGATGGAGAAGGAGGGACATTCCCGTTGCCCAGGATGCCGGGGCCTGTCTTCACTGGGATTGCCTGTGCCGGGACGGTGAGGACTCCTGCCCCCTCAGACGCCAATTCTTGATCAAACTGGAAAGCCCCGAAATGCGCTTGCTGGTCCGTGCCTTGGTGCACAAACCACAAAATCGTATTTCAGGCACTTAGGGGCTCCCTGTCTGGTGGGGTTCTTCTGGGTCTTTTGGGTCCTCTAGTGTCTTCTGTTCACTGCTTTAAACAAAAGAGGTTCCTAAGGCTTCAGGTGCACTGATCTTGAGTGAAGATTTCTGGTCCTGGCATGATTCTCTCTTCCCTGCCAGAGGGCCAGACATCCCCCTGGGGGCACCTCATGAGCAGGGAGTACACACCCTCAGACGCACAGGATCCTTGCTACGGGACTTGCGCCCACTGGGCTCCTGGGGACACGAGGTGAGACTGCTGCTCCAGCCACATGCAGAGTTGGTCAAGTTGCAGCACGATTCTGTTTTTCTTTGGTGACTTGGTGTTCGCCCAGGAGGAACTAGACCTCCACCCCACTGGCCTTCTAATTATGCTCCTTGCCCTCGGACTGGGGGAGGTCCTCCGGGGGCTGAGCTAGTGTCCCCTGTGTCAGCTTTCAGGACATTTCTGCCGGAGGTCACTTCAGTCCTCACCATGGCATGGGCAGCCACCTTCTGAGTCCATGTTTTCCTCCCGCCTAGAAGTGACGGAGCTTCCTGATTCTCCTAGTGTGGGCTTTGCACTCCAGGGGAAGGGTGGGGACTATTCCACACCCTTCCCTGCTGCCCAACCACACCACATCCCCATTTATTTTCTGCTAAAACCACACCTTGGTGCAGATCTTCTTGGGACACCTACAAAGAGAAAAACAAGCCCGCCCTCCCCCCACTGGAGCACCGCCCCCCTCATAGCTAACATTCCCCAGCTTTCCACACAGAAGTAGGGGGTGGGGACCAGGCAGCACTGACTGGACTTTTCTTCTTCCAGGAAGACCCCCAGGGATCCCAGCGTGGAGCCTCATGGGCCGGGGGTGGCACTGAGGGAAGTGGTACCGAGCACCCCCCCCTCAGGCCCCTTTCCTGCTCACAGACGGTTGGAGATCCCCAAGTTGTTGGTGTGTGGTTAGCTAATAGAACTTGAGTGAAAATAATCACATTCTGAGAAGAATCCCTGCAGAAGACTAGTTCTTGAGTCCTGACAAAAAACACACACTCACACACAAAAACAAAACTGCAGAGAGCTTGAAGTCACAACAGCAATTAGTCCCCCGGGAAACTTGAGGCGATGGCAAGACCTGCCCAAGTTCTGTGGCCGCAGTGGCCCTCTGGTATCTCAGAACTCGGAAGACCCTCTCTCCAGGAGAGCCTCATGTGGTGGGGATGCCAGCACCCACCAAAGCCGGGCCAGGGGAACCATCATCACTCCCAAGCCCAACACCCCTTGGTCATTGAGTTTGCTACCTGCTGCACCTTCGTCCCCCACCCCTGCACGGGTTCAGACCCTGCTGTCCCTAACTTCAACCACTACAGGTACCTTCTACTTAACCTCCCTCCCTCTAGTCTCAATTTCCCTCATAATCCTCAGACTGCTCTCAGAAACATCATTGTTTTCTAAAACACAAATCTGATGGTGTCTTTCCGAGCTCAGACCCTTCAATAGCGCCTCCCAGGCTACAGCATGAAATAAACCTCCCTGGCACACGAAGCCTTTGCATTTGGCCTCTTCTTATCTGTTCAGGGCCGAAGAGATCAGACAGATGCCCCCCAGGACACTTACAATGTGGTACCCCCTTCAAGCTGATATTCTACATGTGAAGACTGGTGCTTACTAATGGAAATGCCTGAAAATAACATGCACCAAACATTTGCTAAATAACTAAGTGTATGTGGGGCTTATTTGCTGCTTGCAAAGTGTTAAACCTTGAAGCCAGACTGAGAAGGATGCACAGATAGCTGGGGCTGGGGGGCCCTAACTCAAGGAGTGCAGGCCACCAGAATTGCCTTACAGGTGAATGGACGTCCCCCCAGAGGGGGGCAAACAGACCTGACACCAGCTGGCCATCTGACGGTGGATGAAGGCTTTGCTAGGAGACGTTCGGCCCCTGCAGCCCCTGGCTGTTCAGAACGCTGGTGCGGACCTGTGATTGCTGGAGCTAACTTTTGTTTTGTTTAAGGAAGTGACTGGCTGCTGTGTGAAATAAGAACGGTTCGTTCTCCTTTGTATTCCACTGGCCTGGGCTGGGCCCGAGCTGGAAGGGAAGAAGGCAGAGGGAGGAAGCCGGAAGGCGTGCCTCGCCCCTTCCGTGTCCTGTGCCCGCTGCTGACTCCACAGTCCTGCCCGGGACGCGTGCCTGCAACGAACAACCAAACAAAGGCCCTGACATCAAGGCGGCGGGGCCTGCTCCCCGGCCCCCAGCTGCTGCCTCCCGAGAGTAAGGTGGGTGCACAGCGAGGGCGAACGGTCCTGCACCGCCGCGGCTGTGTTCCCAGCCCCTGCCATGCCTTTTCTCCCAGGCTTGCTGCCTGGGCCCAGCATTCAGGTCTGGATGGCCAGCCTCTTCTCTGCCCCTGGAGGTGGTGTGCCCAGGACACCCTTCCTACCTCGCAAGCGGGACTCGTCCACTCCCAAGTCCTGCTGGGTGACCCCCCTCATCCCTATCTGAATTCCTACAGCTGGTCCCACCAGTTACTGTTGGGGGGACCACCCTGCATTGTCTGGCCTCCCATCCAGGCGCCTCAAGGGTGAGGAGCAGGGTTAACAGCTGAGACTGTGCAGCCAGGATGCTAGGTTCAAATCAGGCTCTGGCATTTGAGTGCTGAAAGAACTGGCGAAGGTCTCTCCTTGACCTTAACATTTGTTTCTGCACCTCACAAAATGAGGGTTAATATGCCCCCTGCCTTGCAAGGTCGTATGAGAAATAACATGAGACAATGCATGTAAAGTGCTTAGTATCATGCCTGGCACATAGTAGGCCCTCGGATAATAACTGTTGAAGAAGATGATAATAGTGATGATGATGATGGTGATTAAAATGGGATACATACCAGAAGATTTGCACCCATATTCCTACTTCACTGACAGCAAGGTACTTAACTTCTCTTATGCTTAGTCCTCTCAATTGTCAGACAAGACAATTTGCAACATGTGTGCCTCGGGCAGTTGTGAGAAGGAAGTGGACCGTGCGTGAGCTGAAGTGAGATACAAGTAGCAAGATCTCCTTTTGAATCCACACTTGCCTTGCACAACCCTGGCACAAAGCAATGACTCCCTAAACGTTTGCTGATTGATCTGGACAAAGATGTCAGCACAGAGCCTGCGGAGGTGGGGCAATCCTTGTGTTAGCATCAACGTTGTCATTAACATGTTAATAACAAGGGGAGAAAAAGGGCTGATCTGCCCTTGGGCGGGTTCGCATCTGATGCCAGGCTCCAGCCTCTTTGAGGACTCAGTGCAGCTCCTAGGAGGGCTCGTCCTTGGCCGCACCCACCCCCTCCCTACTGCCCCTCTGTTTGGACCACTGGCCTGGGGACTCTTAAACAGCAGCCCCACCTCACAAGCTTTGGGCTTACCGGTGGCAACACGGAAGCATCACAGTTTCTGACCCGAGACTGAGGTGGACACACGCTTCCGGTTCTTTAGCTGCATCCTCCGTAGTTGGAATTTTCCCTGGTTTCACTCAGAGTTAGCTGGTGTCAGACTAAAGGGATGAAACTACACTCTGAGCCCTGGGTTGAGATGAAGTCCCCTTTGTAGGGCAGAAGGGCAGGGAGGGCCAAAAGAAGAAGAACGGCTCTCCCGGGCCTGCGGTCACACTGGCCTAGGGTTTTCTTCCTTAAACCAGCCAATAAGTAACTTTCTCTCTGCCCTCACCCCTTTCTTTCTCTTTTATTCCACCCCCCACCCCGCCATCTTCGTCTCCCTCTTCCTCTCTCTTAGAAGCTGACATTAATCTGCAACAGATTTCATCAAATCCATCTAACATACAAGGTCTGGCAGAAGTAACTCCTGCTTGACTGTGATTGGTAGGGCAATAATGTGGGTGTAAAAATGTATAGGTTTCATTTAAGCATTTCACCTAAAATGTCCTATGGTGTGCTTGAGTGTGATGTTATGTTACAGAATTACATGCTTATGATTTTTGTAATGAAAGATTTTGTAATAAAAGGGGGGCATTATTTCTGCCAGGCTCGCTATTTCTTGAGCACCTACTATGTGCCAGGTACTATTCTAAGTGATGGGGAACAGACATGAAGATAAAAAAAGACCCCTTCCTCCATGGAGCTTAGAGCCAAAATTTGGACAGTTAGAGAAACAGACAATAAACAAGACAGATCTGTGAAATACGTAAGAGTACCCTAGATACTGAGCGGTTTCTAAAAAGAGAAAAGCTCGTGCAGGGAAGGGGATTGGAGGATGCCGGGAAGGGAGGTGGGGCAAAATGTTAGACAGGGCCACCGGGGAAGGCCCTGGCTGTGGGTGGGATTGTAGAGGTCCTAACGCCCAGGATCTCAGAATATGACCTTATTTGGACATAGGCCTTTACAGAGGTTATCAAGGTAACGCGAAGTCCTTGTGAGAACGGTAATGTGGACACGCACACAGGGAGGATGCTGTGTGAACCTGGAGACGGGCATCTACTGACATGCTGAGGAGAGAGGCCTGGGACATGCCCTTCCCTCACAGCCCTTGGGAGGAGCCCACCCTGCCAACACCTGAATTTCACCCTGTGAGACAATGAATTTGTTTCTTCAGCCACTCAGTTCGTGGGACTTTGTTATGGCAGTCCCAGGAAACCAGTGTGACCTTGCTGAGAAGACCAGAGGGGAGGGAGGGAAACGAACACGCCAACATCTGAGGGCAGAGCACCCAGACCCGCAGAGGAGCAGGTGCAGAGATCCTGAAGGGGCATCTGGAACTGAAGGACCAGCGAGGAGCCTGGTGTGGGTGGAGGCCAGAGCTAGTGTGGCCAGACGTGGATGTTGCCTCTAACTCAGTGGGAACAGAACATGGATGTTCCCTCTAACTCAGTGCAGAAACCCCTGGAAAGTTTCCAGCAGAGAGTGAGAGGGTCTGACATGTGTTTCAACGAGATCACGCTGGCTGCGGAGTTTTCAACCGCCCAAGAGGGACAAGGATGGAGACAAGCAGATCAGTTAGGAAGCTGCTGGGATGACCCAAACCAGGTACCGTGGTAACTTCTGCCGGCTGGTGACTCTGGGTGGTGTGATGGAGAGCCATCCTAGGCCTATGGGGAAGATAAGTCTGACCACATTTGCTGATGGAGTGAATGTGGGGGGAAAGAGGAGTTAAGGTCAACCCTGAGGATTTTGGCTTAAGAAACTGAAATGATGAAATTGCAACTAATTGTTATGAGAAAGACCGTGGAGGTAGCAGGTTGCAGCAGAACATCAAAGAGCTTGGTTTGGGATGTTTGGTTTGAGGGGTTTGCGAGTCCCTGCTCCAAGCGTTCCCATAACGGAACCCCCCCAAGTTCCACCAAGCATACATCACCCCTTTGGGCAGCAGGTCATCTTGTGGGGCCATCCACTGAGACCCTAGATACCCTCCCCGTGTCCACCACACTTTCAGCGCTGGCAGCACAGGTTCATTCCGTGGCTGCCCTCTCGTTCGGGCTTTTCGTCCCCAGAGAAGTACAGAAACATGAGTTACAGTTTTGCCGTCACAGGTTCTGGAGCCTGCAGTGAGCCACGGTGAAAGGCGTATGCCTAAAACCCATGCAGGGATCCTCGAAAAAGTTTTTAAAGTGGTTCCAGGCTTTTGACTCAAACTTTCTACTGCACAGCCAAAGACAAGCTTTATCTTTTATAGAAAATAAACTTATTTTATCCTCAGAACAATTTCGTGAGAAAGGCATTGTTAGCTACAAAGTGCTCAGCCCAGCGCACAATGCACGTTCGATGATTAACGGATAATTTGTTGACAGAAAGGCCTCCGCCACAGTAGTGACCAAAATGTGAGACATTAGCGACATCTGCTGGCCATATGGTGATCCTGTGCAGAATGTAATGGAGTTAGAAATGCATGGTATTGAGGGCCGGGTTAAATGACAGGACACGCTGGGCGCTGTTAGCAGACAGTGGCAGAGTGAGAGGCGGTGGCATGACTGCTCTGCCTCACCGGGTCACCTTCCAGTGAGTTCTTGTTCTCTGTTTTTACAATACCGAAGCAGAGTTGTTTTTGAAAATACAGATATCAAGGGAATGAGAAAGGAGCCCAGCTAGAGAATGTGGGTTGAAGGGGTCAGGCAGGCACTGAAATATGTCGTCTCCCTAAGCAGATGAGAAGCAGGAGGGCCAGCACAGTCTTTACTACTCCCTCTCCCTGCCATTGGCCCTCAGGAGAAAGTGACAGTCCCCAAATGTGGCTTCCCGGGCACTCCGATCTGACCCGTTTCCTTCTCCAACCTCTCCTCGGGGATACCCCACCATACCCCAGCCCCCAAGAGACGCACACATCGGCTCCTCTCCAGCCGAGCTAAACCTTTCAGGCGCCCTGGCCTCCAGGCCTTCGGACTAGTTATTCCACAGCCCATTAGCGAGCGGGTTTTTTTGAGCACCAGGGGCACTGTGACAAACATGGGGCTACGACTGTGAACTGGACTCAGGCTCCCCTCCTTACGGAGCTCACTGTGCTGTGGATGTGGGCTGCCCCTGCCCTTTTTCCTCTTTGCTCGCCACTTAGTGACTCTTCCTCATGCCCCAGGTCTCAGCACCTCCAGGAAATCTGCCCCAGCCCCTCTGGCCAGCTTGGATGCCCCTCAGAGGGGGGCCTATTCCCCGCCATGGCAGATGTACATGCGGCTGTTGGAAGAGCTCAAGTTCCCAGGTAAAGCACACAATTGACTCCAGAGACGTGCTGCATCAGCAGGAAACCCTGCCGGCCGCATTGCCACCTTCACAGAGCCAGCTCTGGTGGCTTCAAGTACCCGTGAGGGTGGCGGTCACCAGTTACCCTGCCAGATGCAGTGAGGATCTCCTGGAGGCTGGGGGAGAAGGGACGTCAGTGGTCTGATGTCTGCCAGTCCAAGGAGCTGGTAGCAATCCCAGCATGTCCCTGAGCACTTCTGAGGTGAATCCAAGTTCTCTTTCCCAGAACAGATTCCAGGTAAGCCATGCCTGGGGTCTGTGCCAGTAGCGATCAGTCCGGGGGCGGGGGGCGGACGCCATGGTCACATTCTTCCTCCAAGCTCCAGAACACCATCCCTGGTTCGGAGGAGCTGAGTGCTGACCAGAAACAACACACTGGCTGATTTGGGGGTGCTCTGCTCAGCTTTCACCTCTGCACTGTCACCCAGCCATCCTGCCAGGGCTTACCTCTTCAGCTGCTCACAGATCCCATGAGGGCTAAGAATTTCCCTGACTCTTACAAGGGCTGAGTGACCCCGCTTTCTTAGCCATTTACAAGCATCCAGAATGCAAGCATCCAGAATGTTCCTAAGTGTGGTCTCGGTCCACCAGATTGGGGTGTAGGGAACAAAATGCAAAGCAAAGCTTCATTTCCCTCCCTCCTCCATTCTTTCCCGTGAAACGGTGTTGACAGCGGACCCAGAAGGAAAAATCCTTAGCTTTCCGCCTCCCGGCCACTGCTCCTGGCTCTGATGGCTGCCGCTGGGCTCCTTTTGTTCCTTGGCACAGGCAGGGCTGGGCTTCTCTGGAAAGGCCAATGTCAAGATGCTGGGACCAGCCGGCGGCCCTGGTGGAACCCGTGTTTTCTGTTGTGCGTTGAAATTTCCATTTGCCCGGGGCTGAGCTTCCCCTCAGAATCAGAGGTCAGTAAAGGCCAAGCACAGAGCACAGTACAGCCTGGAAGCCAAGAAACGCCCATGAACATGGAGCTAAGTGGGCATTTGAGAGCAGCTCAGGCGGTGGGCATGGGCCGTGCCCCTCCTCTGGCCGGCAGTGCCTGGCTGCCTGGTCTCCAAACAGCCCTTCCATTTTGCAGATGCCAGGCTGGTCCCAAGGCTTGATTGTTTTGGGTGGTGGGTGGTGGGGTGGCGGCGGTGGGGTGGCGGCGGTGGGGTGGAGGGGGAGGTGGAGGCTTGACAAGAACAAAGGCTCCCTCTGGAGGACAAATGTGGCACTTCCTTCATTTCACGCTCCTGTTCTAAGCCCTCCCCACATGGAAGGCACTCTTTTAGAAAGGGTTGTTTATCTTTGAAGAGAAGTTCCTAACCGTGGTTTGTTTGTTTTTTTAAGTGTTTTTTAAGTGGTACAAATCTTCACAATTCAGAGCTGCTTAGTGTCTTTAGTTAGATGTTACAAATACAGCCCATTTCCCCCCCGCCACCCCCCCCCTTCTGCCCCGTGGCTTACTTCAGTCAGTGGTAGGAAGACCCCTGGAGTGTATGTGTCAGAAAACCTGAGTTCTTATCCTGGCTCTGACTTCTTTCAGACGTGTGACCTTGGGCAAGTCATGTATCCTCTCTGAGCCCAATTTTCTAATATTCTGCGACTATGTAGAGTCACAGGGATGGAGGAGGCGCAGCCTGGTTAGCTTACTGTGTCGCCATGTTTTGATCCTCTATTGGAGAGTTCATTCACTCACTCACCCATCCTATATTAAATGTACGTGGAAAGCACGGGAGTCATGAACATATAAAGTTGAATAAAACGGATCCCTGCCCATAAACAGGCAGCGTGCGACGATGGAAAGGACACTGATTTTCTGAGGGATGCAGTCAGGTCCCAGCACCAATTAGCTTTGTGAATTTAGCTAAGTTTTATAACTTCCTTGAACTTTAATTTTCTCATTCATGTAATGGGTGTTTATTGTATAGGGTAACCAACCATCCCAGAACCCTGAGGCGTTTCGTGGAACACGGGACTTTCAGAGCTAAAACCTAGAAAGCTCCAGGCAAAGCAGGATGAGTTGGTCACCTAAATGAAAGATGAATCGAAAACGACACATAGAAAAGTTCCAGCACAGCGCCAGGCATCTAACTGCTGCTCAATAAATGCAACCCTCCTGTGCAGTCCACGCCCACATGCAGGTGCACACGCCCACGCCCACGCCCACGCACCGCATAAGTAACACAATGAAGGGAAAAGAAAAAAAATGCAAATAGATAAACACGGTACAACTAAGGCCTCACACGGAGGGCAGGGCTGCTGAGAGGGGCCCAGGGGCTGGGTGCAGAGCGGGGAGGAGGATCGATTGTACCAGGTGAGGGGCGAGGACTACGGAGTGGCATTCTATGCACAAAACATTTGTAAATGCGGGAAAGCTGAGCGGAAGCTGAAGAGCTTAGGCTCTTACAAAATGTCCCATGTGGCTAGAATTAAGCAGGTAAGATTCTAAAGGCAATTTTGATTTGTATCGGAAAGGCTTTGTGTGAAATTCTAGAAGGCTTGAACATCACTTTTAAGTTTTCCAAATACTTTCAATGTTGCACCCTTCTAGAAAAAAAATAAAAACAACCTTGAAAACACACACTTTTCCCCATACATATATACTTGTGTGTAACTAATGCATATATATTGTGTAAACAGATTATGCAAAAGCCCAAATATTTAAAGGATCAGATAAAAGGTAAATATAAAGAACAGTTGTGTTTTCTTCCTGTGCTGCAGTGAATTATCTTGGCTGCTTCCTCAAGTGCACACACGGCTCTGGAGAGAGCTGCTTTAGGCAGCAGAGAATTGTGGAAGGTTTTGGATTAAAGCGAAAAAACTGACCGGATCAGGTTGATCTTTGGAAAATGCCTCTGGCTGCCTAGAAAAGGGGCTGGAAGCATAGAGGTGGGCTTAAAGTCCAAATGCAAGGTTCTGGGGACTTGGTCTAGGAAGGCAGCATGGCTAGAGCGCAAAGGTGACAGCCTAGAGAGGCATTTTGGAGGTGAAATCGAGAGGACATGTGGCTGAGAATGGAGCCGTGGAGTTAAATAAACATATGAGTGCCTGCACCTTGAAAGATGTCTGCAAGGAAAGATACGCCCCGGGAAGCGAATTAAATTTCACTGACATTTTGAATCCATGATCAGGGCCGTATTATGACTTTCACGGGCCCTAGACGCTTTGTCCTCATGGGCTCCTTCCTCTATTTATATACATATATAGAATATATGTATGTATATTTTATACGTATAAAACATATATATGTACATACATATAAAAGCATATTTTATGACTGCACTGTAAAGATGAATATAATCAGAAGTATTCTATTCTTTTTCTCTCCAGTTTTTAAAAGAAATTAAAATACTTTTCTGGGTCCCCAAGAGTATCATGGGCCTTAGGCGCCGCGCCTAAGGAAGAGCCAGCCCTGTCAGCCAGCCAGCCGGCCAGATTCCGGTTGTGCTGAGATTCGACAGGAGCACGTGGGCACAGAGCGCCATCTAGTGGCTCACTTGCTCCCAAGGCTGCTCAGCCGCTTCTGACCTGCTGAAGAAAACTAGCTTGCGAAACCTTCCCTCTGGTCCCAGATCCCACCCGGCCCCCTGGTATCAGTGCTTGACTCAGACCTAAACTGCACCGAACCCTGGGTTTTGAGGCTGTCTGACTGGCAGGCAGCCAAAGTGAGAGGTCAAGAGCACCCAGTAGTGCCCTCAAATGAAAAGAGCCAGTAGTTCAATCTTTTCATCAAAGCAACTGTTTAGTGCAGCAGTTTTCGACATTTCTGTGCTCGAGGAAACACACTGAAGGAAGTCTAAGTTACAAAAACAAGTTTTAAAATACTAAAAAAATTCCTTTTGCAACAGTCACTCAGTATTTCTTGCTTTCTTCTCCCCTGAGATTCCTTCTACAGGGTTTGGCAGAAGTAACGCCAGCGAGCGTGGTTGGTAGGGTACGTGAATGTCTCGCACGAGATGGACAGCAATTTGAACATTTCATCTAAAAAGTCATATGGTGTGCTTCGGTGTGATATTGTTATGTTGCAGAATTACATGCTTATGATTTTGTAATAAAAGATCTTATAATAAAAAGGGGCGTTATTTGTGCCTGACCCTGTCTATCTATAAGGCAAAGTTATCCCACATTTGGTAAGTGGCCACTCTTTCCCCACAGCCGACTTGAGATGGCCTCATATAGGTTTCACGGTGTAACCTGTTGTCTTCGGCAACGGAGCATTTCATATGGCAGATGTCACCGAGTGGGTACATCTTCAGAGAAAAGCTTCAGAGGAGGGTCAGCCATCCATCCCAGGGTACATAATAGAGTGGCACCCTTGCCAACAGCCTCTGGGGTAATGTCATCTGCTTCCCGAAGCTAGGATTCAGAAGTTTTTCTTTTCAAAGACATGTATTTATAAGATGTGTTTCACAACCATTGCTACCGTACACATTTTGGACATCAAGGTGTGTCCAGAACCCCCAAATCTACATGTTGAAGTCCTAATCTCCAGCACCTCAGAATGCAATCTTATTTCGAAATGGGGTCATTGAAGATGTAATTAGTGAAGATGAGGCTGGATTTCAATCAGTATGTCATGCCATCCGGGTACTATAGCAACACATACAACTTAACATTGAATTCCAGACATCTCTGTATTAAAAAAAAAAAAAATCCCGTGGCCATTCTTCAGTGATGTAGCCCCCAGCTTCCTGCTCCATTCCGCCGCTTCCTGCATCTTGGTAGCAGCGCCACATTCTTCTCCCGTTAGCTCTCTCCTGCCCGCACCACCAGAGGTTGGCGCCGGGCCCAGCTCTGCATATCCACATCCACCTAGTAACTTGGCAGAAGGGAAAGGTCTTTCCCTGTTCCAGAATGCACCCTCGGGAAGATACTTGTGATTCTACAGGGCGATTTATTTTCCTATTGCTACAATTGTGTTGCATTATTAGTCACCCACCACGGATGATTCCCTTTTGTCCTCTGCTTGCTCGGAACCCGCTATATTCTAGATTCTAGCTTCTAACGGCCTCGAAGGGGCTGAGTTGGTGTCTCCCTTCCCTCAGGCTGATGAGGCGCTGGTGCAACGCCTGCACTGGAGGGCGGGCCTTGTTACGAAGACCAAGATGCCCGGGCGCGTTGAGTGGTGGCTACCTTTCCCCGCTCCCTTTCCGAAGCAGGGGGGGCTTTTCCTCCGCGACTTCACTGTGACAACCTAGCAGGGCTGGCAGGTACCACTCATGAAAGCGTGGGAGCCTCGCCGCAGTTCCAGCTCTCAAACCGGTCCGCCGCGGGCCTCCAGCAACTCATCAGCCACACTTAGCTTGTCCGGCCCGGCCCTGACTTCACGGCGGAGGTGTCCGCTCCGGTAAGTTGTGACTCTATATCTGCCTGTTGTCTCTCCAATTTGCGGGGTGGTGGCTTGTCCTGTGACCTCAATTCTCTGATGGATCTAGGAAGATTTGCTGATTTTCGGTTTGTTTAGCTTTTTGTTGTTGTTATTGTGGGGATGGGACAGACTGGAAGCCTGCTAATACAGCGTCTTACGTTTTCCTACGGTTTTAATGGCCTGGGAAGCCATACGGTTGTGGGAAGGAGCGCGGGCTGTGAGACCTGCACTGTTATGTAGGCCGCCCCCCGACCCCGCATTGCAAGCCTCAGTACGCGTGATACGTTCAGCGCCCCCCACACTCAGGGACTGGCTAGAAAAGCAGTGTCTCGCGCCTGACCCAGACCTGCTGAATCAGGACCCACGTTACAGCAAGGTCCCTGGGTGATTCCTGCGCCTGTTAAAACTTGAAAAGCTCTGCCTTGAAGTCACTTCACACTTCGAGAGCATTTGATTATTGCCTCAATTCCCAAAGTGCGCACCTGGGGCATCGCTGCGAACTCACAGGGGCCCCCTGGAGCAGTTTTAAATGTCAAGGGAAACAGGGCAACGTCTGTTCAACCCCGAGTAGGAACCACTAGCTCGAGACAGCTCAGGTCCAACAGGAAATGGCTTCATCCTTTGATGAAGTCATATCAGTGACAAGCTGGGATTCCCGCCGTGATAAAATCCTGGCACTGTGGGAAAGGCAACGCGGTCTGAGAACAGAGAGGGCAGCCCTGTCTGATGGCCGAATCCCAGAAGCCGTGCAGGGCCCAGCAGGTGCTGGGCTGTTAGGCCGGCGCTATGTATTTCATTGTTTGAACCTGACTCCGTAATCAACAGCGCTGTCAGGTGTTTCTTTTCCTAGCGATGCGGATACGCTAGGGGCACAGCGAACTGAGAAAGTTTGGGAACCTCAGGTTTAACATGTGAATTACCCCTGTCTCACTTGATTTTTGAGCGAACTAAAGGAGATAAGGTATCATAAATCGCTGTCTGTTGAATGGTAGTCATTTCACTTTGCCCTTATTCAAGCTGCTACTTTTCCCGTTGAACTTCATCCGCATCATTTAAAGACGCGTGCAAAGCCATGGTACCGAGGCCAAGGAACCCAGCCTCCGAGCAGTTGCTCCTAATGCCATAATCATCACCATGCAGTGCTTACTGTGCGTGACTTCTTATTGTTTACAAACCACCTCACATACGCAACCTCCTTGAATTTCACAACCTCACGGGAGAAGCCAAGGAGGTATTATTAAAATCCTTTTTAAAGAAAAAAACAAAGTCTCCATATTCAGAAAGGTTGCATCTTTGTACAAGCTCACAAGTAGCGATTTTTGCTCTCCCGAGACTGGAACCCCTATATTCCCTGCCTGGAGGGAATGGAGGATGTTGGAGAACTGGGTGGGATGTGCGGGCAGGCAGGGAGCTTTCATGTAAACTCTGCGGCTGGTGGAGTGCTAGCTTCTTGCTGAGCAGGCCAGTCACTAACCACTGAAGCCAGCTAACAGCTGGCCTGAGGGGCACACCTGTGATGCCACTGTTAGGCGTGGGGCCCAGGGAGCTTCTCCAACTTGCCCCTAGACTGCGCAGGTCTGAGGGCAGCGGAGGTGATCCGCCCATTCTACTGGTGACTCCATTTGGCCCTGAGCAGTTGCTGTGGGGGTGGGCGGGCGAGGTGGGGACACAGCTGTCCCTCAGATGACCTTTATGTCCTCAGTGACTTAGAAATGGAAAGGGGCCTTGGAGATTGCGTCATACCCTACTCCCCTTGTGACCCTGTTTTGCCGGCTGCTTTCAGATAGATGTTTACAGAATTGGCTTCAAAGCCCCTGTTCCAAGCAGGGTGCAATGATGGGGCTGGTGAGGAAGAGGTGGGTTCTGGGTTGCTCAGGTAGCGTGCACAGAAGAATGTTTGGAACTGCCTGGCTCCTTCGCTCCCTCTGACAGATGCGCAGAAGTCAGAGAAGTTCCTTCCTGGCAGAGGTGGCACTGCCTGCCCAGCAGCCAGGTCACTGCACTGTGAGAGTGGAGGACAGGAGACTGTCTATTCTGCCTCATTTCTTTCCGCTCAGGTGGTTTAATGAACCTTCACACACACACAGGCAGTTAGGGAGGGTCTGAGCAGATCAGGGCAGCAGTGATGGACTCTGGTCCCTGTGACAGGATGCTCGTGACTGGGAGGGGCTGGGACAGTTCGTGGAAGGGGCAGAGGCCTCCACGGAAGGCTTTGGTGATGAGGACAGCTACATCAGGGCTGAACACGCCATTGCCTCTGGATCTGTCATTTGGTTCTTGTCCAGATCAGCAGTGACCAGACGTGGTGACCATCTGTCCACTGTTTCTTAGCCTCCAGCCTGAGGCCTGGCACAACCCACCCCACTGTACCCTACGCCGGCCTCCGTCCACTGGGTGGAAGACCTTGCTTTGTCCCGCTTCCCGGGTTTAACCCCTGCTTGAGGGAGAGTACAGGATCGCTTGCTTTCATTGTAAACAGCAACGAGCTCTGACATTTGAGAAGCCGCTAGTAACGCACACTGCGCTGCAAGCCTGCCCCGCAGCGCCCTGCATTTTAGTGTCCTAGGGCTGCTGTAACCAGGCACCACAAACCAAGCGGCTTAAATGACGGAAACTCACTGTCTTACAATTCTAGAGCCCAGAAGTCCGAAACGAAGGTGTGAGCAGGGCTGTGCTCCCTTGGAAGGCAGTAGGGAGAGATGTGTTCCCAGTCTCTCTCTCAGTTCTTGGTTTGTGGCAGCATGAACCGGGTCTTCACATGACACCCTCCCAGTGCTCAACCCAGCCTGCTCCAGTATGACCTCATCTTGACTACAGTGGCCGTATTTCCAAATCCAGGCACATTCTGAGGCACTGGGAATGAGGACTTCAACGTATGAATGGTGGGCACAATTTAACCAATAATTCCAATAACACTCCCCCACTCCGCCTCCAGTTAACAAATGAAGAAACTGAAACACTTTAATCCCAGCCCTCACCCTCCTTTCTTATTTGGAACTGATGCGATGCTGCCCAGGAATCTGCGTTTTTAATTTTTAATTTTTTTAAACAAAGACCTTTGGGGTCCCCATGTTGCAGCCCTTACTTTGGAAAACACTAAATAAGAGAATCTGTCAAATTAAGTCCATTTCCCGGAGATTTGCCAGGAATCTGGGCACTATTTTAAAGGATGTTTCCCTGAGTAATTAGAAAATTGCAGAAGTAATTTTACCTCCAAAGGGCGGAAAGCGACCGTTTTCGCCACTGACATGGCTCCATTTTGGATCAGGTTACGACCAGCGCCTGCCACTCCGCCCATTCGTTCCTCCCATAACCTGCCGGCATCGGCCTGTCCATTTCCGCCCTGGGAAACAGAGGCTTTCTGAGGGTCAGGAACTTGCCCAAGGCCTCTGTGCTCATCCGTGGCAGAGCCTGGACTCCATCCTGGGTGTGTCTGGCCCTAACAGCGTGGCCCTCTGTGCAATTTGTGTGAAAGGTCAAGGGAAGCTGGGCTCTTGGTCTGTTGATCAGAGCCCTGAGACAATGCTGTGCAGGTTCTACAGACTTCAGATTGGAGCTGGATGCAGAAAATGAGCTGGAGATTTAACTTGGGGGCCACTGCAAACTCAGCAGGGGTTTGGGGCCCAGATTGGTCAAATGCTGGTCATCGCTCTGGGTCGTGAGTTTTCGGCTCTTCGTACCGAGCAGATTTACAGCAACCGCCCTGGGCCAAGGCACTTCCAGCTCTCACTTGCGTTTATACCAACAGCCTCCCGCCAGGGCTCCCTGCCTGCCGCGCCCCCTGCAGTCTGTTCTCAGGACAGCAGTCAGAGTGGACCTTCTTTAAAATGTCTGTCAGATCCTGCCCCTCAAACCACCCACTGGTTTAGCCTAAAATCCAGAGTCCTAATTGTGGCCCTCAGGCCCCAGGGCTATGACCCGACCCAGGGGACCTCTGTCTCCTCATCTTCCACCATTACCCATTGCCCACCTTGCTCTGTCTTCTCCCATTCCCAGTGTAGGGTCTCACTCACAGGATAAAACGGCCTTGAGGGCAGGAACTTTGCCCTGTGCACTGCTACATCTTCCAAATATTTGTGACTGCATACTTACGAATGAATTTGCAAATCATGTGTCTTGAGTATTAGGTGCTATTTCATCAGAGAAACGAGAGTGGCAAACAGCCGTTGGGAAAAAAGCTCCGCCGTGTCGTATTCCATTTTACCCGTCAGTCGGTGTTTGAGGTTCTCCCCTCTACTCTCTGGGGTCAAAACATCCAAGAGCACAGTGTCAGAAAGCACACGTTGAGCAAAGGACCCAGGTGCCCCTCCACACTCCCCGTGTTTGTGTAATGAGCCACCAAGACCACATCTTGGATTAGTCCCCATTCCCAAACTGCTATGGAACAGTGTTCAGTGGGTTCTTAGTGTGGAGACCCCAAAGACTGATGTCGGAACCCACAGGGGAGGCATGTCTAAGAAAAACGGACTGCAGAGCAGAGGTTCCTTGTGCCTTCGCATCTAGCAAACAAGAACAAAACAACTCTCTCCCGTCAGCTGGGTTCACGGGTTTGCCAGAGAAAGAATGAGGTTCTTGGGCCCAAAGAGAAAGGGAGGCTGTTGTTTTCATTATTGGTTGGTTGGTTGGTTGGTTGGTTTCGTTTTGGAAGAGTTGCTTGCCAAAGATCAGATGGCGGCTATCTCCATGCCTTGGGCAATGTCGGGGGCCCAAAGCAAGGCTGGAACTGCGTGGGGTCTGAACTGAAGTGATTCTACCCACTCAGCGCGACCTCACCAGTTCCTTGGTGCAGGAAACCGCCTTCTCCCTCACTGCCACCGTGCGCCCCTCATAATCCACAGTCCCGAAATGCTACTCAGCTACACCTGTGTAGACAGCACTGCACCAAAGTTATGATTTTTATCTACGCAAATATGTAGGAGCAACTGAATACAGTTCTTGTTACAGAACAAGGTTTCTGTTGTTCTTAAAGTTTTTTTTTCTGTATCTGAAAAAAACAAACACACCCAAGTTAAACTTTTTCTGTAGCAGAGGCAGGGTCACAGTGAAGCTAGTGAAGTTGAAGGTCAGAGGTCCACAGCTGCCGTGAAGCGGATGGAGGGGAAGAAGGGTAGAGGCACGCATTTGCACGGCTTCTTCCAGGGCCCTGAGTGTGACTTAGAATGTGTTCATGTCATGTTTTTTTTTTTAATGAGATATTTCAACTGTAATCAGTTAAAACCATTCTCTTTTTCTACTTCAACTTCCCGTCTAGTGACTCGTTGCCTCTGGTGGCATGAGAAGTGGCAGTGATCATTTTGGGGATCCAACTAAGGGAAAGTTGAGTTGCTGATACATTTGGTTGGGATTTCACAGGATACACTTACTAAGTTTTGCTGATCGTCCCAGCGTGTGAAGGGCTTGTATGAATATACCTGTGGTCTACTCTGTTTGCTCACCTGGCATGTACAACAAAGGCGCCCAACATCAGAGAATGTAGGCCATGAAGGAGAAATAGGTTTGAAATGTACGAAGCCAAAGGCTAGTCTACCTAGAAGTTGTGCGGTCATCAGAACTTTTATATTGTAAGTCGAAGGTTTCATTCTCATTGATGCTGGGTCAAAGCAGAAGTTGTATCCTGTTGAGATAAAAAAAAAGAAAAGAAAAAATCATAATGAACCACCACAACAAGAACATTTGTAACAGCCTGTTTCATATGTGTCTTCAATTTATAGTATTTAGAATTATTACTACCTCAAAATCTGAAGACTTTCTTACACTTGAAAAAAAAAAACTAGAGGTTTTCCTAAATTTCACAGTAATCCTAAAAATCTACATGACATTAAGAACAGATTGTTTCTATTTGATACAAAAATCATCAACATATAAAAAGGAGGTGA
The DNA here is from genome assembly GCA_004026545.1 of Mormoops blainvillei. Taxonomy (NCBI): domain Eukaryota; kingdom Metazoa; phylum Chordata; class Mammalia; order Chiroptera; family Mormoopidae; genus Mormoops; species Mormoops blainvillei. Next base: position 73,299 of record PVJD01003196.1, on the reverse strand, counting down.
CCAAGAATGTAGGAAAAAATAATGGCAGGCTATCTGGTTAGTCAACTAATATACATTATATATAAGGTATTTATTACTTTAATAAGTATTAATTATGTGTATATAATGTTATATCTCCAGATTTTATTATTTTGTTGGCTTTTTACTCATTTTTATTGGGATACAATTGGCATATTAGTTTCAGGTGCATAGAAGAATGATTTCATATATATGTATATGTGTGTATGTGTGTGTGTGTGTGTGTGTGTATACATATATATACACACTTTCACCACAAGAAGCCTAGCTGTATCCATCACCACACATACTTAGAACTTTTTTCTCATGATGAGAACTTTTAAGAGCTACTCTCTCAGCAACTTTCAAATATACAATGTAGTCACCATGCTGCATATTGTATCCCCAGGCCAGACCTTTTTATAACTGGAAGTTTGTACCTGTGGGTCCCCTTCATCTGTTTCTCCTGTGCCTCGAGCACCCTCCTGCCTTTGGCAACCATCAGCCCGTTCTTGCGGTCTGTGAGTTCAGGATTTTTTTAAAGAATCTACATATAAGTGAGATCGTTCGGTATCTGCCTTCCTCTTTCTTACTTCACTGAGCTTAATGACCTCAGGGTTGTGGCAAATGGCAAGATTTCCTTTTTATGGCTGAATAATATTCCCATTGTGTGTGTTTATGATGTACACCACATTTTTATCCATTCATCCAGTGAAGAGTGCTTAGGTGATTTCCATGGCTCGGCCATTGTAAATCATGCTGCAATGAACATGGGGCATCTACCTTTTCAAGTTAGTGTTTTCATTTCCTTCAGATAAATACCCAGAAGTGGAATTGCTGGGTCATAAGGTAGTTCTATTTTTAATTTTTTGAGAGAACTCCACACTGTTTTTCATAGCAGTTGCACCAATTTGCATTCCCACAACAATGCACAAGGGTTTCCCTTTCTCCACATCCTCACACTGTTATTTCTTGTCTTTAAAAAGACAAGAATGTCTAATGGTAGACATTCTTTTGTCAAAGATAGAGCATCTTTTCATGTGCCTGTTGGCCATCTCTGTGTCTTCTTTAAAAAAAAAAAGATTATTTGGGTCCTCTGCCCATTTTTAATTGTATTGTTTGATTTTTTTGCTGTTTAGTTGTATGAGTTCTTAATCTATTTTGGATTATAACCCCTTATCAGATATGGGATTTACAAATGTTTTCTCCCATTCAGTAGGTTGCTTTTTCATTTTGTTGGTGGTTTTCTTTGCTGTGCAGAAGCTTTTTAGTTCGATGTAGTCTCTCTTGTTTATTTTGCTTTCACTGCCTTTGCCTTTGAGTCTGTTGGTTTTTTAAAATTTGTAACTGGTTGTGACTTCATTTCTCCTTCTAAGTCATCACTGTGGTACCTTACCTACCTGCCTGTTAAAGGATGGGCAAAACCGGTGAGCAACACCTCCTACAGGAACCTTCCTTACCGAGGCTGCGGTGCTCGGGGTGCACTCCACTACTGGCACATCAGGAAGGAAAGGAAGAAATAGACCAAGAGAGGGAGAAGCTGGAGACAGGAGGAAGGAGGACAGAAATTCAACCTCAGCAGGCGAAAGGGCACAGAGAAAGATGAAAACCCAGTGATGACTGCTAACCAGAAAGACACACCAGGCAAAATATTAGGAAAATGTAGAGTAAAACAGACTAAACATTTTAGAGGACTTTTCTAACACCCTACCAGGCCTTTTCCAGATGGTAACTGAACCATTTGTTTAAATTACGCCTTGCTTCAATTATAAGTAGCTGAGCTAACTTTCAGTGTTGGAAATTCCTGGATCAGAGCCATGGGAAGTGGGGGACCACACAGTGCTATCGGATGCAGAAGTGGCCGAACAGTTGTCAGCTTAATTTCCGCAGTCCTTCTGGTGTTCACTCGTGTTTAAAGCAGTAGAAACCCTCCAAAAAGCCAGGCACTTTATCCTGATTGTCGAGGTCCAAGCCCATGAAATATTCAGCATCTTTAACAGAAAACTCCTTTTTAATAATTCCCCAAAACGTAGACTGTAATGGAGGAAAAGTGAAAACTGGGATGGTAGCATGGTGGGTGAGTTTCGCCCCCGATTTGCTTTTTCTTTCTTTTGATTATAGTTCTTAAAAAAATTCTTTGCATCAGAAGTCATTTTTAAAACAAAGAAGCAACCTCCAGGACTAAACATTAACATAACACTGACCTTCTTTAAAGTGTCCCAAGCAGTCACAGGGAGAAAGAAGAATTTCCTGACATTAGAAAAGAGAGTCCTGAATTTTCATGTTGACCACACAGGGCTGACACTGTCAGTGAAGAGAGGAGGACCCATGCTCGGAGAGGACAGAGGCCGCAGGGTCTGTCTGAGCATCCCTAAAAGAGAAGCAGCCCCTGGAGAAGGACGGATGGTCCAGTTCCTCCTCTTAACATACTTAGCTCCACCCTGGCAGGGTGATTCAATTGGTTGGAGAGTCATCCCATGCACCGAAAAGTTGCGGGTTCAGTTCCTGGTCAGGGCACATACCTAGGTTGCAGGTTGTTTCCAGTCAGGGTACGTACAGGAGGCAACCAATCGATGTCTCTCTCTCTCTTTCTCCCTCCCCCCCTCACCCCCCCTTCTCCCCTCCCCACCTGTCTCCCCTACTTGCCCTCTCCTCCTCTATCCTCTCCTCCTCCCTCCTTCTCTCTCTCCTTTCTCTCAAAAATCAATTTTTAAAAAGCGTGTCCCCTCAGGTGAGGATTTTTAAAAAATGCAAATCCTTAGCTCCTTTGCACCCTGACATGACTCTCAAGGGGTCTCCAAGCCCTCCCCCAGCATCTCCAGCTAATCGAAGTTCTCGGTCAGATGGCTTCCTTCACACCTACCTGCCCAGCTCTGTCTTTCAAAAACACGTAGTGGCTGCAGCCAAGCCAGTTTTCTTCTTAACTTGGAATTTTTATTGAGTGGTAAATTAAGAGTTGGGAATAATTCCAGCTTAACTTTCCTAATACTGTCACTAAGCAGCCACGGGTAATTGCTTGAGAGCTGCGGCTGCCAGATGACAGCGTGCACAGAGCAACCCGTGGAGGCCGGCAAAGCTCAGAAAGGTTGGCCATTCACGTGCCTCCACAGCCACTGATCTGTATGCTTTACTGAGCCTCAGATGGAAAAACCAAGCCTCCTGGACGTGGGAAATTTGGATCAGAGCTACCTGAACAGCTTCTCCATCGGCTTTTGTGGGCTGAAGAGACGAAAAATGTAATTGTTGAAAGCTAATGATGATGATGTCTAACGAAATTACTTGCCGCTGTACACATCAAGTTGGATCCATTACTGGGGCTGTTCACCTAATGCCAATGACTTTCAGAGTATCTCAGTGCCATGAGTGTGGGCATTTCGGCTCCTTGAATTCCTACAGGGCATATAAAAGCAGTGTGGCATGTTGAAAGGAAATGGAACCCAGTGCCGGGCCTGCCTCAACGGCCACACAGAAAACACCAGAAAGGTAGGGAAGTCACTCCATCTCTGGGATCCTCGCTATACCCGTTTGGAAAAGGGAGATGGCTGTAATGGGGTGCTTAGCTGGAGGGCCCCCCAAATGGGTAAAGCCCCCACCGCTATCCCTTGGGGGATGAGGGAAGCGGAGCAGGGCCATTGAGAGCTACTTTGCATACCTGAAGAACTCGGCCAGTATTTTAATAATGTTAAAGGCTGTGCCTTTGCTCAGAGCCAGGGAGATGGGCGTGACTCCAACCTGTGATGCCATGGAGCTCAAGGGGCTTCCTGCACCTGCAACTGCAGCTTGGAGGCAGCTCCTCCTTCATGGGCCCTGCTAGCCCGGACTAACAATGACATTCAAGGAAGGCAGGAGAAAGCAGACTACTGGCAAGCGTAACCCAGTGTAGGTATAGGAGGAAGACCCACGCCAGGATTTAAACCCAGGTGCGGCAGCCATGCTGGGGCTTTTTACCTTGCAGTTTGGGAGCGGAGGGCCTCTCTTGACCACGCAGCTTAGAAAGAAGCAGAAAAGCAGGATGTAGCAGCTGTGCAGGGCTTTTGACCATGCAGCTGGGGAAGGAGAAGGCTCTTCACCATGTAGCAGTGGTTCAGGGACTTGGCCACGTGGTTTGAAAGGATGCAGAAGGATTCCCTGGCCCGCCATGAGGATGTAGTTTTGGATTAAGAACGGGAGCCTAGCTGAGCTATAGCCTTCTATTTTCTTTTCCTGAGGTATGGTACCCCTGACTGACCTGGCTTGGCAAGGGGAGGCAGGACTGTGTGTGTGTTAGTGGGTGTTTTAATGGGACTTTGGGATTTAAAGGTGACATTCTACCATTACTCTAAACCTGTATAACTTTTGAATAAATAGTTCCTTTCCTTTTTACCAAACTCTGACATTGAGAGCCACAGTCCTTAATATGATGGTGGGTGTAAAGAACCTAGAGTAACAAGACCCCCAGGAGCAGGGGGGTTTTCTGTAACATGGTGAACTGCCACTTTTACAGGGTAGCCACAGAGAGCAAAGCTATTAATGCTACGAAAGGATTTTTTCTTTTTCTTTTTTTTAAAGATTGTATCTATTTATTTTTAGAGAGGGGAAGGGAGGGAGAGAGGGAGAGAAACATCACACGTGGTTGCCTCTTGAGCACCCCCTACTGGGGACCTGGCCTGCAACCCAGGCACGTGCCCTGCTTGGGAATTGGACTGGCGATCCTTTGGTTTGCAAGCTGGCACTCGATCCACTGAGCCACACCAGCCAGGGCAAGGATTTTGAAAAATTCTGTACCAAGGTAAAGAGAGTACATTATACAAAAGGGAGATTCTAAACCCCTAGCGCCTGTTTATGGTCTTGATCTCTAGAGCCTGCTGAAGCTGCCATCTACGCCCTCCCTGAGGGCGTTTCAGCTCCCGAAGCTCTCCGCTCTTGGTTGCCTTAGGTTTTGTGATTGGTGAGATTCTTTCATTTTAAGCAAAAGCCAGACTATTTGCAAAGTCTTCTAAGCCTGGAAGAACCACCCTGGCCGGTGTGGCTCACGGTGTGGTTGGAGCACCGTCCCGTGGGCCAGAGGGTCATGGGCTCAACTCCTGGTCTCCATGTGCCTGGGTTGCAGGTTCAGTTTGTGGCTGGGGCACATATTGGGAGGCAGCCAACCAATGTTTCTCTCTCCCTCTGCCCCCCTCTCTCTCTCTCTGGAATCAAAAAAAAAAAAAAAAAAAAAAGAGAGAGACTGGAAGAAGCTCAGGAATCTTTTATTGGCCACAAGTTTGACCTGAGCCTCAAGCAACCTCCTACGACAGGACCGTGATTGACAGGCACAGGGTGAGGGTACACGAGTGACGAAATGAATGAATACAAATGGACGCACAGGACACCTTAGCCAGCCTGCGCAGTTCCCATCAGCCCTCCCAGGTTTTACTCCATAAACGATAACGAAGTAAATGGCGGGGAGCATCACCGACCTAAGGGAGGATAGTCACCTTCTATTCTCTAGACAGACATCCCTGGTTTACTTATTTGCTCCTATTTGGTTGTTATTAAGCCCAGTTGTAGTTTTCTGTTAAGTTCTAGCTAAACTTCCTTAGGTAACCGTAAGCTTTCCAAGTAAAAGGGTATCTTTTTTTCTTACAATTCAATAGGTATTGGAAATATTGATATTTCAATATTGGAAATATTCTCTCACGGGGTAAAATATAAAAGTTACTGCCCACAATAGGAAAGCTAGACCTTAAAGCTTTCAGATGGGAAAAACTGAAGAATTAGAAAACAAAGACCTTGTATTTGTTGTTTTCAAATAATAAAAGAAATGCAATCTTATTGTAAAAACAAATTGTACAAAGAGCACAAAAAAAGTAAAAAGGGACAGAAAGACACTGTAACACATGGGCATTTTTCTTCTAGTATTTTTTCCCAGTGCATTTTCCATAGCTCACATCATTTGTTCATTCGTTCAGTGATTAACTGTGGTACCTGTGTACCAGGTTCTGTGCTGGTCAGACACTTTCTTGGAAGACATTGGTGAACAGGATAGTTTTCCCCAATTTAGTATCTGCTTTCTTCATTAATCACAAGGCTTCCCCCCAAAAATGTTTTTTTCACTTATTTGTGTATATACCACGGGCCATATCTGCAAAATTGTGTTCAGTTATCTTTTAGTATGCTTTGTTAACTAATAATAATGTCATTCTTTAAGTCACAAGAAAATCTGTGTCCATTTGTTACTTACAATAAAACTATAATCATCCTAGGGTAAATGGTCAGTGGTGGAGGATACCCATGAATTCCAACAGTTATCGTGGTCTTGATCTATCAAATTTTTAAAACAAGCAAGTATCCCATGATTCAGCTTAGGCGTTGGTTTGGGGCCTTGTCCTTTAAAGCTATGGGGCCCAGGAAATGTTACTGGGCTCAGATGGGGTTTTTTTATTTTGTTTTATTTTGTTTTATTTTTGTTTTGTTTTGTTTAATGGTTGAAAGGAAGAGAGAGAATGACTATCACTGCTTTGACCCTTCCCACATGGGGTGAAGTGGCATTCTCCGGCTCCTGAAGTCTCTGAAGTTTTGAGGGACAGGCCTTCCTGCTAGAATATCCCTTGTAGACAGTGAAGCAAAGGAGAGAGTGAAAGAGAAGCATTTTTCCTCTGAATTATTCAAATTGAAGAATACAGGTACAGATCAGACTGCAACATCAGTAAAAATGTCTCTCTCAGGATGTAGCAAATACCTCCACCCTCAGTCAGAAGTCTGTTAACTTCCCCCTGTCTGAAGTGGCCCCCCAGCCACAGAGGGGATCTCCTTTGTTTCCCTTGTGCCCTGGCCCCTTCAGCCCTTGAAGGAAATGGTCCAAACATTTGTACGTGGTCAGGCGGAGTACAGCGTTCACATTGGGGAAGGCCGAACTGTAGGGAAGCATGAAGTGCACAAGGACTTTGTGATCTATCCTGGGAAATTTCAGAAACTTTATCGCTTTTCAGTAGTATTTCCTAAGTCTCTCCTTTTTTTTCAGCACAAAAGCAAGTTTTCAGATCAGTTTTTCAAAAATAGGTAATAATATCTGATATTCTTGATACTGCAGAAGCCAATGAACATATATAAATATTGAGATTAAATTTTTCAATGTCTAGCGGATTCTCTGTTAAATATTTGAGAGGTTCATTGGCTTTTGTCGCTCATTTTAGTTCCGGACGGTAATTATAAAGTACTCACAAGACAAAAGTCCCTCTCTCTGAGAAGTAGTCATTGGAAATTAAATGTGTGGCACACACACATTGTCAACTAAACGCCAGACCTTGACAGTAGTTAGGGGAGTAAAAATTGATTTCATTCAGTACTATTGCAACAGAAGAGGCCTCAACATGGAGCTGGGCTCAATTCCAAACACAGCGTAGGCAAGGGGGAGTGCAAGGCCAAGGAGCAGGATGGGGACAGCGGGCAGAAAATCACTAGACGGAGACGTCAGGGGTCAGGTGGGGTTCGGCTAAACTGACCTAAGGGGATTCTTGCCGGAGATGGGCTGGGGCCATCAGACCTCACCTGGGGGCGGTGGGGGGTGAAGAACTTGATCAGACGCAGTGATCACATGTGGAGGGCGGGGGACTCCTGCCACACCGAGCTAACAGGGCTCTTACTAGAGCCGGATTTTACAAGGAAGTACCCAGGTGGGCCTCGGAGGAGGTTCAGGAAGCTGACTAAATTGTGATCCAGCAAAGGATCTTTGTGAGTATACACACACAGTTATACATGGATACACATGGATACACATGGATCTATATATGAGTGTGTACACACAGGCTGTCTCTGTATGAGGAAAATATACCATCATATATAATTATATATTATTTTTCATAAAATACAATAGATTCATAAACTTTCCAGTCCTTAAGGAAAAATCTCCTAGGGCAGTTGTTCTGTTGTGCAAGGCCATGGGCCACCTGCATTAGAACGACTTGGGGAAATTTTTTTAACAGGGATTTAGGGGGTTTAGATCGCCAGAGTTAGTTGGGCCTGGGAATTTATATTTTAAACCACTTATCAGATCATTTTCATGCCTGGATATGTTTGAGAACCACTATCTTTTTCAGTGTATTTGCCCAGTTCTGAAAAAGACAAAGCCTTCCTCTATGCATCGGTTTTCTAAAATAATAGCGACAGCGGCTGTGCTTAGTCACTGTTACATTCCAAGTGCTGTGCTAGGCACTTCGCCATATTATCATGGATTGAACACATATTTATTGAGAACCTATTACTGAACTTAAGATCATTTAGCCCAACCAAATCAGGAAGGTTTCTTTAGCTTTAGGAGTTTGTTTTTAAACTGGACAATATATGAACAGTCTTTATTAAAGCTTACCTCGCTTTCTTTACCTTTCTTTCGGTGAAGTGCACAGCGTAGAATTGTGGTAGACGAAAAACTCTCAAACACATGGCCAAGAGATAACAACTGAAAACTATAGTGTATTGTTGGAACCCAGGAGAGTGGAGCGCTGTGCGGTTTTGATAGGTGAGGTAAGAGCCTATCTTGGTAGGTTCAGTATTATAGATTCCTTTGTGATGTTGATATTTTGTGCAGTAAATGCCTATCCTCTCTCTCTCTCCCATATATATAAATTTCTTGTTCATTTCATTAATGAAACTATGCAATTATGCTGTTTGCTGTTTAAAAAAATCTTACTAATTTTATATCTAAGGTAAAGTAATTTATAAATTTATTGAATATAAGCTATATTCCAGAGACCAATTTCAGGGTATGGCCTTTGTCTTTTTTGAAGGTAAACCAGTTTGCTCAAGGTAACATCAGTTGGTAGTAGACCCAACATCTCTAAGTTGATTATTTCACATTCTCAGTCACATTGATAAAAACAATGTGATTTGAGGTCTGGGACATACCTGCTGCCCGCCATCCTTACCGTGATGTCAAAGCACTTGAGAACTGGTAGAAAAAATTTCCATACCTCTGTTTGCTCTGTGAACCCCAATAATTCAATATAGAAATTATTTTTAAAAGGTTTAGCAAGCTTTGGCTTTAAGAATATTTGATCTCAGCACCTAATGGCCACCCCAAAGCCCCGCCTCCTAATACCATCACCTTTAGGGTTAGGATTTCAGCTTTCAAATTTGGCTGGCGGTGGGGGGGGGTGGGGGGAGTGTCAGAGACAAACATTCAGACCATACCAGAAGGTATCAGCTTTAGTGTCCAACAGGCAGACGACGAAGGGTGACAACCTGCCTCCCAGGTTCGGGTCCTCAGTGGAGACTGTAGCAGAGAGTACACAGCATCAGATTTTAGAGTTGAGTGGGCTTCGAGAGGCCTAACTGGTCCCCGTATTCCCTCCTACCCTGGCCCTAACGCTAATCCCTTCAGCATTATTACTGGGATTTTCCAAATGTGTCACCACCCTAGTGCCTGACCATGGGGGAAAAAAAAAACCTTCCATTCAACACTAGAGGTAAAATGGGACGGGAACTGCGGGGACACTGAGAATTCTGTCTCCAAGGCAAAGGCAGAAGTCTCTGAAGGAGCCGAAAGATGGGGAGGGTTACCTACTTCTCGGAGGCTCCTTTCATCTCAGGATCACAAAAGTTTCACTCAGCTCCAGCTTCCTTCGTGGAAAGGTTCACTCTCTTAGTCCTTCCAGCATGGAGGACAAAAGTTTGGTCTTTCAGGAGTTTCCAGTGCTATTTAAAATAATAATTTCTGACCCTGAAACTTCTTAAATAGACTACACGACTCACACAAGACACAGGCATAGAGGCCCCTGTGTTTATGCCTATTGCATAGCTCATCCAATACAAATAGATGCACACAGACACCGCTCATCTCCACCGAGGAAGCGCGGTCTATTCATAGGGAAATAGATGGGTCAGGCTTTCTGGGCTTTTGTTTGTGCGCCCCAGGGGGCCGAATAGCACCGCAGGGGCAGGCATCCGATGTCACACTGCCACCTACAGCCTGCGGTGCCAGAGGCAGAACTGAGAGCACTAATTAGAGGGTGTCAGGAGACAAGGAGAGGAGGAAGGGGGCCAAAAAAAAAAAAAAAAGGCCTAAAACTTTCCATAAAGATGGAAAGTAAAAGAGGGTGGGTGGGTTTCTCCTTTTTGTTTTTGGTGGGAACTCTCCGCTTTGGGGCTGTACGTAATTTCAAAATAGTGCTCTCTCTCTCTCATTCTATAATTTACAGCCAAGGGCTGGATCCATGGACATAGCCCAACTATCTTTCAGATGTTGTCCCCATGCTTATGGCAAACACTTTCAATCTGCTTTTATTCATTCGTCATAATGACCCCGTCTGCCATTGCTGGTGGAGGTCTTAACTCCGGGGTCTTCACGAAGGTCCCTCCCGCTTTGTGAAACCAGTCGTATATAACCTAGCACTCCCTATCTTCCTGGGGGCCATTTGTAGCTTTCCGTATTCAATGGTCAAAAGTTTTTATTGAGGGGCGCCTAGCCCCCTCGCCCTGGACTGTTATGTTGGTAGACTGAGTAGTTATTGCCTTATAAAGTTATTATGCTGCTATAAAAATTATAATAACTTCAAGTAACTACGGATTTGAATGGTTCCAGCCACACACTTACCATTTTTCTGGATTTGATGTTGCCCGTTTTTTCCCCTGCCTGTAGTTGTCATCTTTTCTAGGTATGCTTTTTCCCTACCCTTTCTGAAAAGGTTGAAAAATACCTGGTGCCTGAGTCTCACTCCAGACCAGTGAAGCCAGAGCCTGTGGAGGGGTCATCGAGGCACTGGTGTCTTTATAAGTTTTCGAGATGATGCCGACACTCAGGCGGGTTGAGAGCCACAGGCTGTGTCCTCTGCGTGTGACACCTGGGCTTCAGGAACACCTGTGAGTGGGTCTCCTGGCCCCATTCTCTTCTTCCTGGGACTAAATGCTACCTACTGCATAATTAGCCTCCTTATGGTCCTTAATCAGAGCGTCAGGGCCAGGACTAGGGCAGTGTGAATGGGGCATAAAATGTAAGGAGACACTCACTCTCAGGGTCCCTAAGCGCCTTTCGTGCCTCACAGGGTTGCTAACCAGTTCACCTGCACAGAACCTTGTACTTCATTGCCCTTGAAATTAAACCATTTACTTATCTCTCTCACCTCCAGCTAAGCCTCCCCCTCCCCTACCATGTTTGACAGTCGGGTTTAGCAAAAAGCGTCATAAGGAAACAAGAAACATCTTTCTACATTGCCTTCAGAGCCAACACGAAGCCATAAGTAAAAACATTGCTTATTTCCTTTTATGGATACAACTGTGTTTTTTTAACCAAAATATTTTATTCTGAGTAATTTGCCTCACCTTTTCCAAATGCTAATACGCTCTCAAAAGAGCAAATTCCGACATTATGTTTTATTTCTGAGAAGATGCCACCATGGGCTTCCCTAGCCTTTTGTACCGTGTATTATACATTGACGCCCAAAACCACCTTCTAGGTGTGGAATTCTTCAGCTTTCATGGTGCTTAAATGGTGTGATATGTTCCACATGGCTGTTACAGACCCTGGACGTCACAACAGATGTCAGTTAGTTGCCTTTACTTCCAGTTGCCCACTGCGCCCACCTCCACCTGAAGGTCCCACACCTACCTCAAATGACACGCCCCTCATTAAGCCTTCCCTCTAGATGACCTTCTAAACCTTCATGTCACCATTCCCTATACAGGTGACTCACCCTACTTTCTACCCCATTGCATCAGACAAGAATCTTGCGATCCTCCCAGCCACTTACCTCTCTAAGCAATTCGATTCTAAGACCCTGGCATTCTGCCCTCTCAACCATGCATCGTGTAAGCAATCCCATCCCGCTCCTGACCTACCACATTCTCCCTTGCCTCTTTATCTTTGCACATGTTGCATCCCTGCCCAATGAGTTCTTCTGGCTCAGGTCACACTAGTGCATGGTCCTCTAGATCTAGTTAGTGGGTACCTCTCATGGGACACCTACTTTGAACCTTCAGGGAGTGAACTCCCCAGTTCCGAGTCCCCATCCCTCCTGGTGGGTGCCCCAACCATGGCTTTTCTCATAATTACAGTAATTGTGAAACGAAACCCTGGATTCCTTGAAGATAAGGGCCATTTCCCATCTACCTCCGCAGCCCCAGGTTTTAACCCAGTTAAGGGCAGCTAACAGGATTACAAGAGATGCTCATTAAGTGAAATAAGCACAGTGGCAGTAAGAAGTAAAACTCTGGTGTTAAACTACCTGAAATCAAACACTTCAGTACCACTATTTTCTATTTGTGTGAATCCAGGCAAGTTACCTGAAATGCCCTGGCTATAGTTTCCTAGTCTGTAAATTGATATAATAATAGGACCTACTTCATGGAATTACTGTGAAGAGTTCATGAGTTAATTACTTTAGAGTGCCTTCGAAGTCTGACCTTTTAAAATTCTGTGAAAAGATTCCCTCTCTTCTCTCCCCTTAGCAAATGCATATACAATATGAATCCAGGGACTGTATAAAAGCTTGAGATTATCTGTAGCACCTAACCCAGCATGGTGGTTAAGATCAACTATTTCATAGGATGTTTGCTAGGGTAAGTGAATGAATACAAGTAATGACTTACAGCAGTGCCTGATACCTAGTAAGTGCTCAATAAATGTTAGCTATTCTTTATTATTATTAATTATTGCTATTAATATTGCCATTCCCCTCCCCAACTCCAGTAGCTCTCCAGTGTCAACCTAATTCAGTCCAAAATCTGTAGCCCAAGAATACAACCACTGTACCTGCATCTCCTTTATAGCCAACATTCAGTTCCTTTGAAAACGCTGTTCCCTTGACTTAGTAACTCTGCCAGTCCCGCTATTTATCACTTATTAGCATCCACTCATCTTTTAAGGCCTATCTCAAATGTTAATTTCCTAATAAACTATTTTTTGTTATTTTCTAACTACAGTACACAGGAACTTCTTCTGAATGCCCTGTGAACTTTCTTTGTATTTATTATTTTTATTGCTACAACTACTAGCATTTCCTGGGTCCTTGCTGGGTGCCAGGGTGCTTGATAAGCACAAAGCACATGTACCATGTCATTTGACAGCAGGAGGAAGAGGGTGTCCGTGGGAAAGGACTCAGAGAGGGGCTGCGAGGGGGTGGCTGTGGCTGCGTTTCTGCCTGTGTCTGAGCTTGGATTTGACCCTTTTTACACACAGTAACCTGGGTTTTCTTGCCTAGTTAGCCAATAGGACAATTTGCTTTTTTACCTTAGAGGGCAGGAATTGTGCCTTTACTCATCTTCGTAACACCGTTAGTATGGAGATGATATATTTTGCAACTGGTTAATTTATTTTCAAATTTAATAATGTATCATAGTTAATACTTATCAGTGACGCTAAATCTTAACATTAGAGAGAACATAATACACTCTTCTTCTGATGACTCGTGTATGTCTGTCAATGGGGAGATCACAATGCTCTACAAACCACAGAATGGAAAAAAACAGGTCTCTCCTTGATGACAGAAACCGGCTATTATATTCATTTGCATTTTTATTTTACTATACAGGGTAGGGTTAGTTTCACAGTTGTTTGTATGGAAAATAGCACAATAACTAATAAATAATAATACAAGAATAAACTGTGTTTCGCATACTTGCAGCTATAAACTTACTTTTGCCCCACCCTGTACTCCTGGTCAGTGTGAAATATGTTGCCTCTTCCTGAAACAAATCATTTTTATTTATACACTCAGCATCATATTGAGCCGGTTGGTTGTCACGCCCCACCAGTTAGAATAGCTTGGGAATCAGAGCACCTCCATATGACATATAAATTGCCCGAGGAACTTGACTACCCAAATGGAGACTGTGTTACCCTTGGAATCATTCCTCATGCACATTAGCCTGTGTGGACTGTTAAGCCTGTCGACACCTAAGTGCACTTACAACCTTTTCTGGCAAGGCTGGTAGGCTGCATACCCACTGTTCCTATTAGCCCTACTTCGTGCTCTGGAAGACTGACCCGAAATCAGTGGGCTTCTTGACCTTCGGATTCCTTGGGTTTGGCCAAGGGAAACACCAGCAAGAGAATGGAGAGAGGGAGGAGAGTGACTTGAGGTGTTTGTTTCCTGCCCCCCTCCCTGCAGTGGTGCCTTTGTCATTGCTTCCACCAGCTACCTTTCCACATGCCCCTCTCTGGCTGTACATAAACCTCCCCCCAGCCCCCACCTTTGCCTGCGGAAGCCAGGGGGTGGTAACCAGTCTTGTGGTCTCTACCCTGATGACATCTTGGTAACTAGTTCCTGTACTGAACTGTCTTCAAATTCCCGAATTTAAGTATGCCCCCTGTTTCCCTACATACTGACTGATAACCCACTGTTGCTGCAGGCATCTCTCAAAGCAGTTAGGCTCGACAGCTAGGTAGGCAACAAAAAGACGTCCAGGGGCAGCACGGAGGGCTTCCCAAATCTATAAAAATCTCTAATTGGAGGTCCTACAAAAGCTCTCCAGGAAAGGCCCTGAATGAGGGAGAAATTTTTTTATACTGTCTCCGCTGTTTCTTCCTGGAATTAGGATACAGAGCGAAAATGCCAATGAATTCCAAGGGTGATGTGTCCACTTAAATCCATGTGTACCTGAGAGGCTGCGAATCCATTGCAGCAGGTTTTGAGCATAAAATATTTGTCTAGAAGCCATCAGTATATGATTAGAAAACAGAAAATGCCATTTTTTAGATTGGGGAAGATGAGTGTAAAATGGAAGATTCTGTTCTTAATTATGTGGCTGGGCCTTCCTGGGCTCTTAGTCTAACCTGCGCAGATACAAAAATTACACGGCAACCTGGAAGCTTTTTTAAAAAAAGAAAAGAATGGCAGCAATTAAACAACCAAAAAAAAACTGTATTCAAATAAAATTAAGGGTTTGACTTAGAGTCATGGGGAGCATCTCCTTTTGTTTCTTCTTACGCAGCATTTAAAGGAGAATGAAACAAGGGGAGCTCTGTGGCAGCGTCGGAGCCATGACTGGTGGCCGCGACCTGAGTAGAGGTGTGCTGGTCTAGAGGCCGCTGCGTGCCCAGCACGTCCCTCTGTGATTTGGTTCCAGCCCAGTGCTCCATGGAGAAGCCCCGGAGAAGAGTCCCAGGAACCAGAGAGAAAGAAGAAACTCAGAGTTTAGTTGTCAGATTTATCCATCATACCAAGAGGTTAAAGGACTTAGCTGTGACAGGCGGAGGCTATTATATGATGGAAAAAAGAGAAATATTTCTGCTACAACAGAAAAGCTCCCATACCTATGACCACCATATTAAATATACAGGGCAGGGTAAGAGTAGGCTGACAGTTGTGAGTATGCGAAACACAGCTTCTTTTGTATTATTATTTATTTATTATTGTATCATTTTCCATACAAGCAACTATACACCTTCTTTGCCCCACCCTGGATATAATATAACTTAATATAGCCTACCATTTTGACTCATTTTTAAGGTAATACTATGTTTTGGACATACCGGTAGTCCGGGCTTCTGTCACGCCCCGACGTGCCGTCCTTCTCAATCTCTCCCTGGGTAGCCACAGTTCCGACGTTAGTTTACCTTTCCTATGTTTTAGTGCTTTGACTACACAGGCATGTATTTAGAAATAGTATACAGAGTAGTAGCGTTTCGTGTGCTTTTAAACGCTAGGTAAATTGTATCATACTCCACTGTGTTTTCAAGAATTACCCATATGGATACACACACCTCCAGATCCCTGACTCTATTATGTGAGCGTAGACTACGGTTTATGTCTGTATTTCTTACCAATGAATATTTAGAATGTTTCCATCTCTTTGCACCATCACTAACCATGTTTCGCTGAGCCTCCTTGTAAACGCCGCCTTGCGGCATCTGTGAGAGTTTCTCTAGGGTGTGTATATACACACACATACATTTTGGGGAAAGACGTTGGGCTATATGTCAAGTACAACAGCAACGTCACTGCCCGTCCCCGGTGCTCTCCGGGGTGGCCGAACAGATGACGTGCTCATATGTAGAGCCTGAGAATATTCGTGTTCCCCGCCCCTCCCATCGTTGTCCATATTTTATAGGATCACACTTCTTAAATGTTGCTAATCGAATGGTGGCTTCGGATTTGAATTTCTCTAATTATAACACTACTGAGGTTCAGGCTCCTCTAAAACGGCTATCGGTGCCTCAAGGTTTCCCTTTTTCAGTGATGCTTTTCATCTCCTCTTGCCCCTTGTCCTTTCAGGCTGTTTGTCTTTTCCTGGCTGATTTGCGTGGCCCCTTTGTGCTCAATTCCCATCCCTTGGCAGTTAAAAGCATCCAATAGTTGTTTCGGTGAGAAGTTCCAGGCTCGGTGCACTAAGCAGCAAGTATCACATAGACCCTGTGGCAAATGACATTCCTTCAGGGTGGACCCTTGGCTTTGTCAAAAGAAACAAGCAAACCTGTTATGTTACCTATCGAGATACACGCGATGGCAAAGCAAGCCACGGTACTTTGTGGATTTGGGGCCTGAGTTATTGAGGGGAGAGCTCCTGGGAACAGGCCCAAAGCAGGGAATGAGGAATCTACTGGAGATACGGTCAAAGCTCAGATGGCCGGGGAGGCCTGGGCGTTCACAGGAGGGCAGAGGTCGAGGGGTTTCGAGAGAGCGTGAGCAGCGAGAGGTAATGTGGGCTCTGTGCTGGGTAGGATGACCCCCTCCCTATTGGGATTGTGTCTAATGGCTTTTGGGACCCAGAGAAGGGAGTGCCCTGGTTCCTGTCAGCCCAGTGTCACAGCATCCCAAGGTGGGCGGACAGAGGGAAGAGAACCCAAAAGGGATTTGAGACGGAAAACCTCACAGTCAGCTGCTGCTCCCACTGTCGGAGCCGCTAATGACTTTGCAGTGATTAGCCAGTGAGGAGGGCCAACGGCCCGCTGCTGGGCTGTCCCCCCTGAGGAGCGTGACAGCGAAGAGGCGTGGGGAACTAGAGCTCTGATCTGTCAGCAAACTGTAATTTGACTTCGGACAGCCGAGCTTTATTTCATGCTGCCTCCGACCCATAACCAGCAAGTACCAAAACCGAATGGTTTACATTTCACCTTCTTTGCTTTGCCTTCCTATCCACGTGGTAGAGGTTGTATGAATGGCAGAATGACCCTCAACCAGGGGGAGGCAGGTAAAAGGAATTCCCCTGAAGAGATGGCTGGCCAGTGAATGAAGGGTTGATGGTAACCAATTAGCATTATTGATCCTGTCTTCTGCTCTGGAGTGCCACGACTTATGGTATCATCCAAGAGGGTAGGCAAAGGCTGAAAAGCAGTTAAATGTTAAACCCCCCAAATCAAACATCTCTTAGGTTTCCAGCTATTTCAGGTTCCAAATACATAAACCCTGTCTCATAAATCAACCAAATGGGGGAACAGAATCAACCCCAGGGTCTTAGGCACAATTAGCTACATTGGAGAAAGAATTAGGAAGCCCTCCTGCCCTTAGTACTTCAGCAAAATGCAGCCTTCCCTCGTAACGCCAGGCATCTGTCTTTGTTGTTGTCTCCCTGCTGGTACATGGAAGAGGAGGTGTTCTCACCTGGGTGCAGACCGCATCGCGGTGAAACGCACAGGAGGGCTTGCTGCAAGCGTAAATAAGTATGCGAGCACAGAAGTACACGAGCTAGTCATGCAGCATTGATGAATTCTGAAGGCTTATTTTCTTTGTTCTGTTTCACTCAGCAAAGCCTGTATTCTCTAACTTCCCCCCTCATCATCCATCAGAACCAATTCCACATGTCCTCAGAGCAGATTCGGAAAACAAAGGCAGATCAGAAAATTCCCAGATTTCTTTTCGGCAGGATCAAGTGGCTCTTATCCCAGAGCCAAGCAATGTTGCCAGAGACTCTCAAAAAAGAAAAAAAAAATTAACAAATAAGAAAGAATCAAGTCAGTCGCGAGTTACAGGATGCTGGGGAGTGAATTAGCATGTTACAGGATATCTTCTGCCTCTTCCAACATTTAGGAAGGAGAGACAGAAAACTCTTGGGTGAACATGCAATTTCAAACAAAGCAAATGCCTAGTGTACCCTTGACATTCATCTTTTTAATTCCATTAAAGGGTTTTTCATAAGAGTAGATTGTTAGGTTTCCAGAAACGAACTGACACTCATCACTCCCTAACTTCCTTTGCTAAGGGTATCACTTCCTTCCTCAGTCTCTGGAATATCTACTTCATTATGATTTTTAAGCAGGATTTACTTTCACACAAGGCTAACCTCCAAATTATAGTAGGCTCCCAAGCACCAACCCATTGTGAAAACTCTGTATCCATTTGATAAGGAACCCAATTTCCTCGTATGTGTCCAATTTACTTAAGCTTCTAAGAAAAAGATAAAAATAAAAACTAAAACGTATATGTTTTAAATTAGATTTTTTATCTAAAATTCCCCAATCTTGTGCCCAGTCATAGCCTAACCATCTAGTTATCCGAATGCTTAGAAAATATTTCTTCTAAAAAGATCCAAACTATGTTTCCATTTTCTCCAGAGCCCTATAAGGAACCTTATTTTCTTAGGTAAAATGTCCTGAAGGTGTGAGGGGACCGAGGCTGTCTTATTATGGTGTGGGAGAGAGCCATGGCCCTGTCGCTCAGGTGGGCGTGGGACGTAAGTCTCTGGCCCTGCTCGGTGGTTCCCTGGCTGCCCGTTCGAGTCACTTGGGGAATTCTGAAAAATGAATGATACGGTTAAGTCCTTGAATAATGTAGTTTCATTCAACATCATTTCATCATAACATTGATGAGATGCCATCGGAACTTAACTCTCGTCTATATTATTAGCCTGAGGTCAAATTGGTGTCCTTAATGCACTTAATTCACCACATTTCCAAGAACCTATCCACAACATTAAGTGAAGAGTCAAGTTTTGAAGTACAAGCTGTAGCAATGCAGACTCAGTAGAATAGAGACTATAAATAACTTTGTGATGATTAAGGTTAGGTTTTGCCATCAAGTGAATTAAGAAGAAAAATCTGTTGGCTTTCAGAATCTTTTGCATTTTGCCATGCTCAATACAGGATTGTGGGCGGTGTTCTATTCTTGAATCAAAAAGAGGTCAGGAATAAAGTCCTAAGAAACGAGTTGTTATTGAAAAAAGCATCAAAAATTTCTTTTCCTTGCGATGGACTTTAAAAATATATTGTATTGATTATGGTATTACAGTTGTCCCATTTTTTTCTCCCCTTTATACCCCTCCACCCCACAACCCACCCCTGCACCAGCATTCTCAACTTAGTTCATGTCCATGGGTTGTACATATAAGTTCTTTTCTTCTCCATTTCCTATACTATTCTTAACCTCTACCCATCTATTTTGTACCTACCATTTATGCTTCTTATTCCCTGTACCTTTTCCCCCATTCTCCACCTTCCCCCTACCCGCTGATAACCCTCCATGTGATCTCCATTTCTGTGATTCTGTTCCTATTCTAGCAGTTTGCTTAGTTTGTTTTTGTTTTTGTTTTTTAGGTTCAGTTGTTGATAGTTGTGAGTTTGTTGTCATTTTACTGTTCATAGTTTTGACCATCTTCTTTTTCTTTGATTAGTCCCTTTACTATTTCATTTAATAAGGGCTTGGTGATGATGAACTCCTTTAACTTCACTTTATCTGGGAAGCACTTTATCTGCCCTTTCATCCTAAATGATAGCTTTGCTGGACAGAGTAATCTTGGATGTAGATCCTTGCCTTTCATGACTTTGAATACTTCTTTCCAGCCCCTTCTTGCCTGTAAGGTTTCTTTTGAGAAATCAACTGATAGTCTTATGGGAACTCCTTCATAGGTAACTGTCTCCTTTTCTCTTGCTGCTTTTAAGATTCTCTCCTTATCTTTAACCTTGGGTAATGTAGTTATGATGCACCTTGGTGTGTGCTTCCTTGGGTCCAACTTCTTTGGAACTATCTGAGCTTCCTGGACTTCCTGGAAGTCTATTTCCTTTGCCAGAGTGGGGAAGTTCTCTTTCATTATTTGTCCAAATAAGTTTTCAATGTCTTGCTCTTCCTCTTCTCCTTCTGGCACCCCTATGATTCGGATTTTGGAGCGTTTAACATTGTCCCAGAGGTTCCTCAGCCTCTCCTCATTTTTTTTTGAATTCTTGTTTCTTTATTCTGTTGTGGTTGAATGTTTATTTCTATTTTCTGCTCCAAATCATTGATTTGAGTCCCGGTTTCCTTCCCTTCACTGTTGGTTCCCTGTATATTTTTTCTTTATTTTTACTTTGCATAGACTTCACTTTTTCCTCCACTTTGTGACTGTACTCAACCATTTCTGTGAACATCCAGATGACCAGTGTTTGAACTCTGCATCTGTTAGGTTGGCTATCTCTTCATCATGTAGTTCTATTTTTGGAGCTTTGACTTGTTCTTTCCTTTGGGCATATATATATATATATATTTTTTTTAATTTAATTTTTTTTTTTTTGGTCTCCTCACACCTGTTATGTTGTGAGGGGCCGAGCCTTAGGTATATGCCAGGGCAGGGCAACCCCCCGTCATTGTCTTATGGTGCTGTATGTGGGGGTGGGGTCTGAGAGGGAACAGTGCCACTTGCTTGGCTCTTGGCCGGCTCTCAGTGACTTCCCCTGCTACCCACAAGCAAATTGGGTCCTTCTGGTGCTGATTCCTGGGTGTGTGGGTTTGTGTACATTCTAGGACCCTGTGGGTCTCTCAGACGAACTCTCCTGTGAGACTGGCAAGTTCTCCTGCTGCCCCAACTCCCACAGGTTTTTACTGGTAGAGGCTTTGAGGCTTTCTTTTCCCACGCTGGAACCCTGGGTTGCATTTGTCTCTCACACTCCCCAGTTGTTCCTCCCGATTAATCTGCACGCAAATGTGGGACTGCCTGGTCTGCCAGCTGCTGCCTTGCCCACCCCAGTCTGCCAGCCGCAGCCTTGCCACGGGTCCTTTCCATCCCTGCTGCCCATTTCCGCGTCTCCAACCCGTCTGGGTGAATGTTTCTTCTTTAACTCGTTGGTTGTTGGACTTCCATGCAGTTCGATTTTCTGGCAGTTCTGGTTACTTTTTGTTTTTACATTTGTTGTTGTCCTTCTTTTGGTTGTGCAAGGAGATAAAATGTATCTACCTACGCCTCCATCTTGGCCAGAAGTCTCCAAAAATTTCTTTAGGGCAAAAATTATTATTATAAAAGAGCCAAAATGGTTTTTAAAAAGTATTTGTAACACATGCTAGAAAAACATGCATAATGAAGTATATTTTTAGTCTGTAAGGAAAGACCATCAACCTAATTAAATCAAGTTCTCAAAATCAAGTCCCTGGGCCCACAAGACCAGCATCACCCAGGAATTTGGAATTGCATGTTCTTGGGCCCCACCCCAGGCCTGATGATTCAGGAACTAGAAGGGCGGGGAGGGGCAACCACAAGAGATCCAGGTGACTCTGAACACCTTCAGGTTTGACGGGCAGTGGCCCTGCAGCAGATACTGTTTAAGTGATGGCTCTAGAGGACTGCAGTGTGTAACCAGGGGTGAGAGCCTTTAGGTCTTTCCTTGTCTTCCTATTTATTCTGTTTGGTTTCAGCTAAGAGAAGGCCAGCCACGTGTTTTGTTTCCGGTCCTTGAGACCAAACCGCCGGAGCAGAGGGGATTCTGGCCTTCTAAGGGTGAGCCTAGAAAGCTCAACCTAAACTGGAAGATCCATCCGCAGCACCTACCCTTTGACAGAGATGAAGCCTCATCACAGAGTACCAGAGAGCACTGCAAGATCCTCAAAGCCTTGCAGAAATGCACTATTTTATGAGTCCCTATAAGTTTAATCAGGACATTTCTTCTATTGATAATCCAGATCTCAAGGACTTTGGGTTTGTTTTGTTTTGCAAAGGATCTTAAGTGACTTCCTGACTGCTGTCCCTTTAATCAAATCTCGGATCTGAGGTCATGGAGCTTGTAGTCCGATTGATATGCTCTCTTGCAGCTTTAAATAGAAAAAGATGTTTGTGAAAGCATTTTCTCTTCTCAACTCTGTTTTCTCAGAATTTTCATCCTTCCTTTCCTCTCTGCCCTCCTCCCCTACTCCATTCTCTCTATCGGCAAACTTCTGCTCCTGTGTAGGACAAATGCCTCTGACTAGAGCCACAGTCCCCCCCCTAAATTTCTTAGGAGCTGATATGTTTTTGAAATTTACACTATTTTCAATTTTAAAAGAATAATATCGTTTGTGTACTGTATATTGAAGTCTGAAGTGAAAGGTATAGATATTCAGACTCAGTAAAATAGAGACTATAAATAGCTTTATGATGGTTAAGGTTAGGCTTTGCCATCAAGTGAATTAAGAAGAAAAGTCCGTGCGCTTTCAGTCTTTTGCATTTTGGCATGCTCAGTACGGGATTGTGGGCAGTGTTCTATTCGCGAACCAAAAAGAGGTCAGGAATAAAGTCCTAAGAAATGAGAGTTGTTATCATTGCAAAAACATCAAAAATTTCTTTGGGGCAAAGATTATTATTATACAAGAGCCAAGGTGATTTTAAAAAGTATTCGTACCACATGCTAGATAAACATGCATAATAAAGTGCATCTGTAGTCACTAAGAAAAGACCATCAACCTAACTGAAAAATGGGCAAACGAGCAAACCTCAGACAAAAGGATTTGCAAATGAAACGTGAAACAATTCTCAATCTCATGTTTTGTTAAATAAGACTGAATGTGAAGAACAATTAGTCAGATTGGCAAGGATTACACCGTTTGGTAACTCTGTTTTTACAAAATTAGCCTGTAATTACACTCACACAGACGCATGAAAATAGTATTGGGTTGGCCAAAAGGTTTGTTACGTTTTTCCCTACGATGGCTCTAGTAGTGCTTAGTTGCCTTTCACTTTGTTTGAAACAATTTGGTTAGATGGTATTGTGACAGTTGTCATAGCAGCGTGCATTTTTTAAAAACTTATCAAACTTGGTGAATTTTTGTGCAGCTGTTTTAGTATTGAAGATGGAAGAAGATACAGAACATTTTCCGCGTATTATGCTTTATTATTTCGAGAAAGGTGAAAACTCAACTGAAACACAAAAAAAGATTTGTGCACTGTATGGAGAAGGTGCTGTGACTGATTGAATACATCAAAAGTGGTTTGTGACGTTTCTTGGTACTATTGACATTTTGGCCAAATAATTCTTGCAGCAGCCTGGCCTCTACCCAATAGAAACCACTAGTGGGAGACAGCCGACATACTCCAAATTTCCGAAGCAATGGAGTTATTGATGAAAATGAAAAATGTCTTTTATTTCACAGAAAAAACTAAATGGACTTTTTGGCCAACCCAAAATAAAGATTTTCACTGCATGTTATTTTCAATAGATTAAGAATTGGAAGCAACCTAATTGTCCTTAAGTGGTGGAATGGTTAATTAAATTAAAATGCACCCACGGGCCAAAGAATTTTGATGATAAAACTTGAGAGGAAGCTCCATGGGCTGACATGGCAGGCTGCCTGCCGCGTCTGGGTCAGTTGCAGAGAGGGAGATGCGGTATGACTACAAACACCTGTATGTTGGTATAAGCACAGAAAGTCTCTGGGATGATGCCCAACACTTTCCAACGGTGGTTACCCTGCTGAAGGCAAACAGGAAGGGGGTATTTTCTATAATTTTCTGTGCTGTTTGATTTACCTACAACAAGCAGGTATATATTCAATACTGATGAAAACTTAAAATCTTTGCACCCTTTTTGGCAAATCAAAGACAGCCTTGCTCCAGCCTTAATTTGGCAGACTCGGGGCTGGGCATAGATGGAGGGATAGTGTATATGATTCTTTTGCAAAGGTGCTTTATTTGCAATGGATGCTTCATCTATTCACAAGAATGCCTTATTACATCATCTTTTTTTTTATAGTTAAAATTTTTTTTAATTTTTCAATTACAGTTTACATTTAATATTATCCTATATTAGTTTTAGATGTCCAGCATAGTGGTTAGGCAGTCATGTACTTTTTACAGACTAGCCTCCCCCCGCCCCGATATTTCAAGTAACCTCCTGGCCCCATATGTGTTT
This sequence comes from Mormoops blainvillei, assembly GCA_004026545.1. Lineage (NCBI taxonomy): Eukaryota > Metazoa > Chordata > Mammalia > Chiroptera > Mormoopidae > Mormoops > Mormoops blainvillei. Next base: position 49,352 of record PVJD01003196.1, on the reverse strand, counting down.
ATTATGATGTTATCAACTATATTATATATGCTGTAGTCTACATCTTTGTGACTCTTCTGTATCTACCAGTTTGCACTTCTTAAACCCTTCACCTTTTCCACCCAGCCCTGTATCAACTTTTCGCAATCACTTTAGTTAGTGAATGCAAGCTCATATATAAAGGGGTACCAGGCTGAGCACAGTGGCCCCACCCAAAAGGAACTTCATGGTGCACAAATTTTCTTGACGGAGGAAAATCCTTCTGTTCATGCCTGTAACACGCTCTATGGTATCCTGTGTGTCAGAGAACAGAGGGAGGCTGAGGACACAAAAGTTTGTGTGTGAGTGTCCAGGAGGCCGAATGCAAGCCTGTCCTGGGGGTGCCGAGCCCGTGCCCACGGGTCCTTAACTGCCTCACTAGCTTCCGGTGTGCATGTATCGTGTGGACCCAGTCAAGCCAGACTGCCTACGAGGACATGATGAGCATGTTGGAAGTCAAAATTGGGACTCCCAGCGAGAGGAAAGTTAGGTGCCAGCTCTGAGCTCCCGTTGGGTTTTGTTCTGATGGTGTGGGAGGAAAAGAGCTGATGATGGGGCACTTGAGCGCCAGGCCGTCCTCCCACAACCCGACAGCATTGCCGCAAAGACTCAGAACACACTTTAAACCAAAATGTTGTCGGTTCCCTGATCAGCCAGGTCCTGGGTCCAAAGAGAGCCAGTGGGGTGGACTCTGCTTGAAACCTGAGCAGAGACCCAGTTCCATGAGGAAAGCAGCCCCTTTTCTTGTCCCACTGGGCATAGTGTGGCATGGAGTGGCTAGAGTCTTGAAGGTACAAACTTTGGGAGTACAAAGAACTTCCTGTCATTCCCTCTAATGTTACATCTTTTTATTTTCAGGCTACTCGAACCCATTTTAAGCTTTAGCATGCAAGTCAGGTTTCTTATTAGTAGCCAGTTGCACTGTTGACAAATTAATTAATGAATCAAAGGGGGGCTCCCCTCTGACAATAAATGCCAGGAAGTTTTTTATCGCCGCGATTTGCATCTCTGGCTTCCGAGCGGTCCATCTGATTTACAGGGATGGAGTCCTCATGACTCCAACTTGACAATATTTATTTGGGAGCTTCAGCCTCCTCACAGCTACCTCCTGACAAGGCACAGGGATGGGTATGCTCTATGTTTTGGGTTTGCTAACCCGACAGTCATTTCTGAGATCCATACAAATGAAAAACATACCCATATGACAAGAAACCCTTAATTACTCTAATGTGTGCCCGAGGCCCTCCTCCCCGCACCTTCCACCTCCCTCCCCATCTCCATCCACCCCAAACTCCTTCCACTCCTCTGGGCCCCATCCGCAAGCTGAAGCACCCAGCCCACTGCAGCTCACTTAACGGGCTGCAGGAAATTTGTTTTACAAGGCTGGTTTTAACCCAACTACCTGCTGTGCAGCGCAGTGCTTCTGTTTGTGAAATGAATGATGGGAAAGGCAAGTCTGTGATTTCATTTGTTCAGACCGATTACTCACTCGTTGCACACGGTATCATTTGCTTGTCACTTAATGACTGACCAGCCTGCCTGAATCATTAGTGCCGCAGTGTAGTGAAAGGAAGACCTCGGCATAATGAGGCGCTAAAGGAAGTGGAGTGCTGTTTTACCTAAAAGAAATGGTGTGCAGAAATCCAGCGCAGCTGCAGGTGTTCCACTGACAATGTGGGAAGCAGTTAGCTTCCAATTTAGCAGAAAATTAAGAGCGAAAAAACTGTTATTTGTGAGAGAAGATCCTCATGGCAGGCAATCATCCTTGCTCTGTATCCACAAGATGAGCATTCAGCTGTCTTTGTCGTGACTTAAAACAATTGGTATCTTGGGCTGCATTCAACACCAGATTGGTGCTTATTATCTGCAGTTTATTCTTTCTTGGGATATTTTGTTTTTTTTCCCCCCCCTATTTTATGGTTAATTTGCTTGCTTGAATGTAAAGCCATTTAAGCTGAAAAATCTGGATTGTGGCTCATGACTGTGCCAGGGCTCTGAGCTGCATGATACAAGATAATTGGCAATTTTCAAATTCATAATCCATTTCGTTTCACTCGTCTCCCCCCCCGACCCCTTGTCCCTTCTGGTAGCTCCTCTGCCCCATTCTTTGGCATAAACTTTGAAACTGGTAACAGGGAATGTGTGGGGATGGAGATTCCTCCAGTTAAGACGTCAGAGTCCTGAGGCTCACCTTAGCAGATATTTAAGAGCAAGACTCCATGATACAAACCTACATCTCCAGGAAAGCAGTCGAACAAATGCTTTTCCCACGGAAATACTTCATTCCACTTGGAAGCAAAACTCCAAGTCTTGTTGGTAGTTCCAGAGAAAGATTGTTGTTGAGGGGTTGTTGTTTGAGGTAGGAAAGAAAACTCTGATGTTCTATAAACCTACTGGCAGTTTCGCAGGGCATATATCTAACATAGCTCATTATATTTCTGTCACTTCTTGCCGTGTCAATCAAGGTGATGATAACATTGTCTAAATCTCTATCTGCCTGTTAGATAGATCTAACATAGCATGTTAATATATCCCTACTACTTCTCACTGCGTCAGTCAAGGCGATTATACATAAAGAAGCCTAAATCTATGTCCACTGATAACCCTGTTTTATTTTAAACCTGTCTCGCCTATGGGATCTACTCCCAATAGCGTGGTCCCTTCTTGCTTCATTCGTTGCCGTTTCCTGATGGAACGATGCCATCACTGAGTCCATGTATTTCAGTCAAGCTATTTCTGAGCAGCAACGTTTCCCTCGGGACTTTTCTTCAGAGGTGAGGTAGCCTGCCCCTGTGAGTCTGTCCTAACATGACCGCAGGTGATGGCAGTACTCCGTGTGCGACTCCTGAGTGGACTCTGAATGGGTGACAGACAGCACTGTGTCGAGCAGACCAGACGAGTTGTACACAACAGTCCTGCCGCCTCAGCTGACCGGAACTGGGCTGCAACCCTCTCTCATTAAGAGGATATACTTATCAATGACGGCTTTAATTCTTTCCAATGGACAGGCCTTTCTTCCTTGAAAGTGGGACAGCTCTGCCCTCACCACTTTCCTTCTCCTTGTGGGTTACAGTGCAATTTATTTTCCCATGATGTCGCTCTGATACTTCCATGGACATACCTGCTAATAACACCAGTTCAAACTTTAAAACACGTTTTCCCATTTTGAAATAACTTTCTTTTAATTTTTTTATTTCAGAGAGAGAGAAAAGGAGGGAGGGAGGAGGAGGTGGGGGGCAGAGAAAGAGAGAGAGAGAGAGAGAGAGAGGGAGAGAGAGAGAGAAAATCAGTTTGTTGTTCCACTTATTGATGCCTTCATTGGTTGATCTTGTATGTGCCATCAAACCCATGACCTTGGCAAATGGGGACAATAGTCTAACCAACTGAGCCACCTGGCCAAGGCAATTTTGCAATAATTTTCCACCTGAATTATAATGTTATTCTTCGTGTGCTTATGTGTAAATTCAGGGAAGGAGAATGCAAAACAAAAGAGAAGAAGAAGAGAAAGCGCAGGTGTGGTGACCAGTCACCGAGCAAACAAGCAACAGATTAGTCGACCGAGGAGAAAAACAACCAGTGAGAGGGGATAAGGGGGTTTCCCCCCTCAGATTCTATTCGGTGTTTCTTGTTCATTTCTCCATGTTTTGGCTTTCGCCTTCCTCCCCAACTCAGATATTCAAATGCCCTTTCACCGTAGCTGGGTTTATTTTTCAGGATGCTGGCAGGCCTGCATTCCTAAATGAGGCCCAGCTTTCTGTGGGGTACCTTGGGTTTCTAAGTGTTCCCCTCTTGTGTGCGGATTTTCATGTGACTACTTCCTCCAGCACAGATACTCCGTTGTCACCAGCTGGCCTGAGAAAACACTCAGCAATGCACTATTTTTGTGTCCACTAATGGTCGATTAGTCTTCTGTTCTGCCAGTTCGGTGCATACTATTTTCATTTGCTCTCTGTTCGTTTCCAATACTCCTATCAGCTCACAGAGTCTACTTCATTAAGCTTCCCTGGCTGAACAGCCATCAGCAATGAAGGATCCTTTGTGAGGCGGAGGGAGAATGGATCTCGTGTTCTCGCCACACCAGCTGACCTGCCAAAGTGGGAGGATTTACGGCACGTCACCCAGATAGCCTGGAGGACGCTGCGTCCCATTTGTCACACAACTTCCATTGCTCACCAGGCACGGGCTTGTAAACTTATTTCCAAAAATGTGAGAGGATTATCCTCGCTCATAAAATGCAAAATTTGCTTAACTGCCTTAGAAGATTTAAGGCCACTCCACTTGTTTTTCAGGAGAGGCTTATTTGAATTACAAAGTGAGATTGCTGTGGTGTGGGGGGAGGGGCAAGGGCTTGAAGGCCCCAAACTGGTCATCCCCTCTGGGATGAACACAGACAAGAAGCCTTGTCAACGGGTGCATCAAGGAAGCTGTAATGCTGCCTTGTGTGCGATTCTGCACTGTGAACTAAAGTGGGTAAAGGCATCTACTTTTTAAGGATTTCTGGTTTAGTCTGCCTAAGTTTCCTAAAGGACAAAGATGCTTCAATGCAAAAGAGCATTTGAAAAGAATTAAACTCCAGTTGCTGTTTCACTTTTATGAAGCTCCTGAAGAATTATAGATTCTAAATAGAAGACACAAAGAGCCCTGGCTGGTGTGGTTCAGTGGATTGAGCACTGACCTGCAAACCAAAGGGTTGTGGGTTCCATTCCCAGTCGAGGCACATGCCTGGGTTGCGGGCCAGATCCCCACTAGGGGGCACATGAGAGGCAACCACACATTGATGTTTCCCTCTCTTTCTCCCTCCCTTCCCCTCTCTCTAAAAATAAATAAATAAAATCTTTTTAAAAAAAAGACACAAAGACCCAGGCCAACAATAGAATCTCCATATTCAGTGAGTTCAGCAACAACTCCTTAAATACTGTTTACTGAGTCCCCCAGTGAACCTGTTTTTATATCCAACCCACACATAAACCAACTCCTGCAAACTAAGTTGGCTGTGATGTTTATAATGGACTCCAGAATGGACTCCAGATATGACTACACCTTTGTAAAACCATTAACCAACCCAAACCCTTATTAAATCTAGATTCTTCAAAGAACACACTCTTTTGGAATAACAATAACATAAAAAGCCCTTGTGAGAGGAGGCAACTCTATCTCCCAATCTACCTTAGGGACCACCCAGAAAGGCTGATTCACTATCTATCTCTCCCTGAAGACTCCTTGGCAACAGTGATGGTGTCTTATGGGGATTTGTATCCTGAGCACCTGTGTTGGTGATTGGTACTTAGTAGGTGCTCTGTAAATGGGTGTCTGAATAAATGGATGAGGTGGGTGGTTTTGTGACCATTTATTTCTCCTGCCTTCTCAATGGATAATTTCAACTTTGATCAGTTCATTCAAAGCAATTACTAAAGTCATAAATTTATTAAAGGATAGGATAGATATTTCTGGTGGGGAGTAATATGTAGAGTAAGTACGAAAATGTAGAGTTCAAGGAGATTTATAAAAGAGGATTTTACAACTTCCAGTCAAGATGGAAGAGTATATAAACATAGCTTACCTGCTCGCACAACCACAACAAAAATTACAACTAGACTACAAAACAACTACCACCCAGAATTGTCAGAAAATCAAGCCATATAGAAGTTTGACAACCAAGGAATTAAAAAAGTCACATTCATCCAGACGGGTAGAGGGATGGAGATTCAGAGACGTGTACGGAGTGGCCCAGAGGCGGGAAGATGCTGAGACATGGAATGGGTGGTCCCACACCCACACGTGGTAGATAAAGATTGGGAGGGATACCTTGGGAGGGAAGGATCCCAGCCACACACCAGACCAGCAAGCTCAGGGTTCCAGTACCAGAAAGATAAGTCCCCACAACTTCAGGCTATAAAAATCAGTGGGGGTTGAGGTGGCAGAAGAAACTGTGGGATTCTCAGGACTCTCCTCTTAAAGGGCTACGACTTAGGAGTTAGACAGGCTCACTCCCTCTGGGTTCCAGCATGCGACAAAAGCTGGAAAGGCACCAGTGGCATACAGGGAGAAATTGAAGTGTCTGGCATCAGGACAAGTGCTGGGGGACAGACAGGCTCATCCCAGACAACACTCCAGAGGCCAGGCAGAGGCATTGTTCACTTTCTGAGCCCTCCCCAACACGGAGCCACAGAGCAGCAACACCGTGTCTGAGATTCCATCAACCTTGTTCACATGGGTTGCCTGCCTTGGCAACTACCTAAGGCTCTGCCCCATCCAACTTACCAGTGTGTGTTTTACAATAGGCAACACTACTAATACAGGGAGTCAAAGCAGCTCTACCTGATACATAGAAACAAACACAGGGAGGCTGCCAAAATGAGGAGACAAAGAAACATGGTTCAAATGAAAGAACAGAACAAAACCCCAGAAAAAGCGCTAAACAAACGAGATTAGCAATCTAACAGACGCAGACTTCAAAACACTGGTTATTGGGATGCTCAAGGAACTTAGTGAGGACCTCAAAAGCATAAAAAAGACCCAGGTAGAAATGAAGATCATACTAAGTGAAATAAAGGACCAGTCTTCATCAAACTTGAGTCAGGGGAAGTTTTCCTTTTCTGTTTCTATTTCTTGTCCTCTCTATAGGTAAACTCCGTCTTTAGGCTGTTACACTCTTCTGTCACAGAGGAAAGTGCAGGGCAATTCTCCAATTCTCACTAAGGCAGGAACACAGAAGTTCTGCATTGTCACTGTGGAAACTCAACAGTGTAATTCCGGAAAAGGTACTGGCAATATAGAAACAGAGAGAACTGTTCTATGTAACAACCGAGAACCTCCTCATGGCCCCATATTGACTGTATTTGACAATTGAAAAAAAAAAATATATATATATATATAAAATTTAGCTTCCATATTATAGTATTCAATTTTTGTCCCACTTCCTTTGCTGGTGTTATTTTTCAGTCGGTTTGAGTGGCTCTCTCTTGACTGTCAAACCAACTCCACCTCTGCTTTGGCGACTTGGTGTTCTAATCCAGTCCTCCTGGCTGGCTCCCTTTCAGTGTGGTCTTCATGCCCTAAGTGGTGGCCCCCTGTGCTTCCCCATTTCTCTCAATGCAGTGGCACCACCCTCATCACAGCCCCCCACACCTGCAACTACGAAATCACCTTGACTCCCTTCACTCCTTTTCCCTTATCATCCAATCAGTGATGCTGACAATTCATTATAAGTGTCTTACTCATTTTTCTCCATTTTCACTGTCACTACCCCATACTAGACCTTCATAGATTTATACCTAAATTATAGTTTTAGCCTAGACCCTGTTCTTTTCATCAACAACATTGCTTCCCCACAAATACACACATACACCTTCACCTTCTCATGCATCTAACAGGCAGTTGCCAGGTAAATACTGCAAAAATTCAATTTTTAAAAAATATTTTATTTATTTTTATTTTTAGAGAGAGGGGAAGGGAGGGAGAAAGAGAGGGAGAGAAACATCAATGTGTGGTTGCCTCTCATGTGCCCCCTACTGGGGACCTGGCCTGAAACCCAGGCATGTGCCCTGACTGGGGAATTGAACTGGTGACCCTCTGGTTCGCAGACCAACACTCAATCCACTGAGCTATACCAGCTGGAGCACAAAAATATCATTTCTTTTCAGCTTACCTCCTTTTTTAAAAAATCATTTAAAATTTTTCAGTTACAGTTGACATACAGTATTGTATTAATTTCAGGTGTATACCCCAGTGATTAGACATTATACAACTTACTAAGTGATCATCCCAATAAACCTCATACCCATCTGACACCATGTATAGTTATTAGAATATTATTGACTAAGCCTATCTCCTTCAGAGCTAAAAGTAGTTTCCTAGTAGGGAGGACAGCATAGATTTTATGTAATTTTATTAAATATTAGCTCTCAATAGAAATGTAAACGTGACTTAATATTTTTATACCTTATACCTGGAGTATTATTGTCTATAGTTTAGAATGCAACTAAAATGTCCTAAGATATTGAATAATCACTTCTCTATTTACAATTCCAGAATCTCCAAACTTCAGTTCCATTTATCTGAGAGATGCCTTTGTCTACCTTAACTCTCTCTGCATCCCCTCCAAGAGAAAACTTTTCTTTTATCCATGTAGATGGTTTTAAGTGGAAAGAAGAGGAACACAGATGTACACAGAGGATATAGAAACTATGTAAAAATTGGTGTGTGTGCCTTTTCACTTAGGACAAGCGTATCTTGGTACCCCACTGACACCCAACTGGTTGTTTCTCTCCCAGTTCTTCCAAGTTCTGAAGAGCCAGGTGCTTTACAGAGACTTCATTTACTGAAAATTTGTTTTGCATAAAGCACTTAAGATTATATTTTAACTCTCCTCACTAATAGGTTGAGATAGTCAAGGTCTTTGAATATCTTTTTATAAAATGACTATGGATATTGGACTATTATCTTTCTGATTACTTTAAAGCACATTTGAGCAAAGCAATTTTTTAACTGATTTTTTTTTATGCTAGGGGAGGTGCTGGGGAAGCAGTAGAGGGCTCGTTTGTTCAGCTGAGGTCTTGGATGATTTGTAACTATACAAAGTCAGGTTGGAACTTGTATTTGGGAGAAGGGACAGGAGAGCTAAACAGCCATGCATAAGGAGGAGAAAAGACTTTGGAGCTCCAGAAGCTCAATCTGAAAGGAAGGGCAAGAGGAAGCAAGTGGCAGGGGAGAGAGGAGTTGGGCAGCTAGACTGAGGTGCACAGTATTGTGTGGAATGGGTCAGCCAATGAGAAGTCCCCAGTGTCTGGGCAAATGAGAGGCAAATGGAAGGACTTTCAACAACAGGGATGATGAACACTCTTATGAGTCTGTCAAAGGGATCAATAGATGTGGGTATATTCATATAATGGAAGGCTTGATAGCAAAGAAGCAAACAAATAAATAAATAAATTAGAGCTATGTACATTACATGAATCTTATAAACTTAATATTGAGTAGAACATTTGCTGGAACAGATGTGTCCTGTGAGGCAACTGATACAAAATTTAAAAACGTGCAAAACAACATGTCATAAATGTATCAGTAAATACCATGGGAATAATAAATACCAAATTCAGGATAGTGGTTACCTCTGGGAAAAGGGGGCAAGGAGAGTAAATGAGGAGGGCACACATAGGACTTGAACCCTATTGGCAAGCATCCTTTCTTGAGCTGGGAAGTGGGCATAGGGTGTTGATTTGAAATTTTAGCCTTTTTTGATATCTCATAAGTACAGTTTTGAGAGCAAATTTTATTTCTTAGAAGTTTCAAATTTATAGAAAAATTGTGGAGAGAGAGTTCTCGTATATCCCAAACTCACCCATTATTAACATCTGACATTGTTTGGCACATTTGTTACAATGGATGAACTAATATGGATACAGTATTATAAACTAAAGTCCATTTAGTTTATTCAGGCTTCTTAGTTTTTACCTAGCATCCTTTTTCTGTTCTAGAATCCTATCCAGGTACCATATTACAATTAGTCATCATATTTCCCTAGGCTCCTCTTCACTGTGACAGTTTCTCAGGCTTTCCTTTGTTTGATGACCTTGAAAGTTTTAAGAGTACCGGTCAAGTATCTTGCAGGATGCCCCTCTAATGGGACCTGTCTGATGTTTGTCTCAGGATTAGACTAGGGGTATGCATTTTGGGGATGGAGACCGCAGAGACAAAGCGCCATTTTCATCACGAGAGTACAGGTCTTTTCACTGTCGATGTTTACCTTGGTCACCTGGCTGAGGCAGTGCATGTGACATTGCTCTACTGCAAAGTCACACTTTTCCCCCTTTCTATACTCTGCTCTTTGGAAGGAAGTCACTATGTGCAGCCCACGCTTAAGAAGTAGTGTGTCATGTTCCACCTCCTTGAGGGCAGACTGTCTATATAAATAATTTGAAATTCAGTATGGGATACTTAGCTCTTCTCCATCATTTACATATTTGGTCAAGTGCTTATATCAGTATAGATTCACAGGTATTCATTCTATACTTTAGGCCATAATCGAATAATTATTTGTTACTGAAATTTTTCCAGCTTTAGTATTGGAAATACTTGGACATATCCTCTCCACACCCCCGTGCCCCACCCCCATGGTTGTATTCTATTTGTTTTCTAAATCATCTCTTTCTTTCCAGTATTAGAAATGCTCCAGACTCACCTCATATATTTCCTGCCTGGGTCCTAGAATTAGCTATTTCTCTAAGAACCCCTGGTTACTTTTATCGATGAATGGTATTAGAAACTGGGCTCTGGGTGCTCGGTACACTCGGTGCTGCTGGGATTTTGTTGTTGCTTCTAGGCCCTCTCATCAGACAAAGCAGGAAAATATATGTATAATAACTTATGCGTAGCCCCAGCTGGTATAGTTCAGTGAATTGAGCATCAGCCTGTGAACCAAAGGGTCGCTGGTTCGATTCCCCAGTCAGGGCACATGCCTGGGTTGTGGGCCAGGTCCCCAGTAGGGGGTGCATGAGAGGCCACCACACATTGATGTTTCTCTCCCTCCCTTTCTCCCTCCTTTCCCTCCGTCTAAAAATAAATAAAATCTTTAAAAAAAAGCTTGTGCATAGACATATCTATAAATATTTTCTATATATAACCAGCTGTGTCTATATTAAGATAAATATGAGTTCACTCTTGTCCCCAAGTCTAATCTGTTCCCATATAGATCATTCTAGTCTCTTCCCCTTGCTTATCTATACATTCTAACTTCAACAGTGAGGAAATTGGCTCCCACCATAACACATTTTTAAGCCAGTCTTAAAACTGGAAGAAGAGAAAAGCTGTGTGTGTATGAGAAATGGATGTTAATAGTCCTCCTGCTACAGAAAGTTAATGCCACTCATCCTAAACCTCCCCAGGGCTGTGAAAAACACAGTAACTGAATTGCCATAAGACTGTAAATAGCCCAGAAGCAGCACACGTAATCATTCTACTTTAATATGCAAACTACACAACAAACAATTTTAGTATATAAGAAAACTGAAACATACATGTATATACTTGTATGTACCTCCTGTTTACAAAAGAAGAAATGTATAAAACTAGTAAGCCTGAACATTTACAAGTAAATCATACAAATACTCAAATTAAAATGTAAACATTTGTTATTATTTTTACACTAAATAATATATATGGTGAGTATGTGGTGAGCTGGGCATTCTTCTACGCAGCTAAGAGTAGTGTAAGTTGTTACTACTTTCCCAGAAAATCAAGCAGGCAATAAGAATCCAGACTTTTATAAATGTCCCTTTGGCTCAATTCCTCTTCTAAAAGTCTGCTCTGAAGTTAGCACTCTGAAAGGCAGACCGATGTTTTTGTTCAGAGATGTTTATCACAGGATGATTTAAAACAGCAAAAGATGAAAAAACTACATTGGTGACTAAAAGGACGGTTAACAAATTTATGGCAGCTCCGTATAAACACTAGTTTGCAGCCACAGAAAATAATGTATATAAAGAGTTTTGAATAGCCCTGGCTGGTATGGCTCAGTGGATTGAGCTCCAGCCTGTGAGCCGAAATGTCACTGGTTCTGTTCCCCCTCAGGGCACAAGCCTGGGTTGTGGGCCTGTCCCCTGGTCGGGGCTGTGCGAGAGGCAGAGGCAACCTGTTGATGTATCTCTCACATGCTGACATTTCTCTCCCACTCTTTCTCCCTCCCTTCCCCTCTCTGAAAACAAATAAGTAATAAAATCTTTTTTTAAAAAAGAGTTTTGAATAATATGGAGAAAGGATAACACCAAACCAGTTAAATGAAAAAAATCAGGAACCAAAATTGTTTTATGGTGTGGTCTTACCTATGTTAAAAAGTATAGAGCACAATTTCAGAATATCTAGCAAAACCTTTAAATGCTTATGTTTTCCAGGAATTCATCCTACAGATATTCTGGCTTAAGTGTCAAATGCAACTGTGCAAGGATATGAACTCTAGCATTGTTTATAGTAGCTGATGATTAGCAACAGCTTAAATGTTCATCAAAAGAGGGCTGGTTAAATAAATTACAGTACACTCAGGCAATGATTATGTGCACAGAAGCAGTTCTCTAAGATTATATGTGACCTCAAAGATTCAATATTGAGTGAGAAAAGCAAGTATAATATTTTTTCTTCTTTTTTAAAAGATAAGAATATATTTACATAATTTTCGTACTCATAAGCTAGCGCCTAAGGATGCAAAAGACAAAAAACTAGTAAGAGAAGTTTTCTTTCTGGGGGGTCAGAGGTGGGAAAAAGAATTTTCACTTTTTTGACTTTTGCATATTTTGAATATATTGCTAAACTCATGAATTGCCTTTTGAAATAAAATGTTTTAATTTTAAATAAATGAACAAGGCCATCTAGTATATAATTGTAAGTTGTTTGCTGTATGTTTCAGTCTTGTAAAAACTTCTTAATCTCTGGTAAACATGGAAGTTAAGGCTTCCTCAAGGCCCTTCTTGGGGTGAAGGGTGTTTGACCACCAAGGAAAGCAGTTCAATTTCGCAGCTAGGCTGAATTAAGGAAGGACAGCAGCCCGGCTGGTGTGGCTCAGTGGGCTGAGCACTGGCCTGTGAACCACAGGGTCCCCAGTTCAGTTCCCCAGCCAGGGCACATGCCTGGGTTGCAGGCCAGGTCCCCAGTAGGGGTGCCCAAGAGCAACCAAGCATTGATGATTCTCTTGCTCTCTTTCTCTCCTGTATGTAAAAATAAACAAATAAAACCCTTAAAAAGGAAAAAAAGAAAGGGACAAGGTAAAGGGGGACAAGGTGAAGGCATTCTAAAAATCAACTAAAGCCACAGAAAAAGGAGATCAAAGAGCCAAGTGTAACTATAAAAGTATAAGCCCCTCCTCCCCCAGAATTACAGATATCTTGGGGAGGGCACCAGAATTCACATAAGACAGAGAAGTAGATGGAAGGATGACTGAGCTCATTTTATGTAGGAGGGTAGGGGACTCCACCTTTGGAGGGGGCGGGGTCTGCATTTCAATGTCAAAACTGTCAACACCTTAACTGACAGTATCTCAAGGAAAGCTGACCTTAGATAACAGCCAGCAGGACTATTCTCAGTCTTAAGGAAAATTAAACAATAGATTAAGCTGGATTCCAAAGTTTTTCTTAAAATTCCAGGCAAAGTTTGAGACCCATTCTCTCATTGCACTTCATTAGTGCTTTTTTGGAAGATGGAAAAATTCCTTGTAGGGATGAATTCATGGGTCATATTCATGTACCAGCCTGAAGGGAGTCTCATAAAATCCTATAATCCCATAGACACTTAGCTAAAATACTGATATCTACAGTAATTAAAAAACAAAACAAAACAAAACACTTTTGGATATACATCCAGACCAAAGGTTTAGTATGACTAGGCCCTTGGAAGACAATGAAAGAAATTTAATACAGCACCACTAGTTCTTACCAATTTTACCAATTATGGAAGCCAGTTGTCTATGGGAACAATTACTCTTAAAATTTGTGATTTCAAGAAAATTTCTTTCAAACAGCTAATACTTTGCAATGGGACCTAAAGCACAAAAAATAATAAATAGTCACATGCCTCTGGAATTTCCATCAAGGGAAAAGGAGGCAGATGACCTTTCCATCAGTCTTCTAGGCCTTCTTTGGAACTACTAACAATTGTGAAACTGTGAAAGCATTATCGTTCCGTATCAGTTGTCATGTTTGGTCACCCCTGCAGGTATTAGTCTATTTGCAGATGGTGTTGTATTGCCGCTTCTCTCAGTAATAAACAATGCTCCGTTGTGTGTAAGATTCTGAAACTGTCAGAAGCTCATATTTGTAATTGCTACCGAAAAAAAGATTAAAAAAAATAAGGGGGGGGGGCCTGTGGTTTCCATGGGGAAAAAAAGTTCATTTGCAGTTCAATAATGCCTGAACTGATGAACAGTAAGTGTGATTTGTGAGCTATTACTATTTCCTACCCCAGACAGGTTTTATGATTTTCCACAATTATCTGCAATGTGTTTTACAAACTTTTGACAGCAATAAAAATATAAAGGTCTACAATTTAGGTGGGTAAAAACAAGCTCTGTAGTAAAACAACTTGACAAGGTTCTTTGCCAACGTGCAGATGGGGTTTACAACACAGTAACGGGAAAAAAAAGTAATTTTAGATCCATGGAGATTGCTTCATAGTTCCCCTTTAATCAGAAGTGGAATCCCTTCATAAATGGGGATTTATATTTCTGATATCACATTATCTTTTCTAAAAGAGGGGATTGATATAATTTTTAACGCTATCAAATTTACTATAAAAATGTAAACAAAAGTTTTCTATCTACTGGCTGCAAATCTCAGATTATAAAAATCAATGATAATTCAGAATTTGTAGCAATGCAATTAGTCAATGGCTTTCTCTGCTATTGCTGGTTATGAAAATATACGATTTTGGAGACCACTATGAGTAAATGTGTCCCCTTCAATCTTTAATTTGGTCACAGACTTTTATTTTTTAGTATATCAAATTATTTTATTGGGAAGTCCTCCAAATATCATTCGTTATAAAGAAAGTTATTTGCCTTGAATTTATTTATCTTTTAAGCTGTCATATCATGTATGTATTGCTGTCTAACCACCAACCCCCAAACTTAGCTTAAAACAGTGGTTTATTAATTTCCATGATTCCGTAGGTTGGCTGGAAAAATTACGCCATGGGGCTCATCTGAGCTCACTGGTTCAGCTACATTCAGCTGGTGGGCCAGCTTGGAGCTGAGTCAGCTATGACAGGAGAGAGGGCCTTTCTCTCCATGTCTGACAATCCCCTGGAGCTGTCAGAGGAGTCGCCTCGATTCTCCTTCACAGGGCCTTTCATCCTGCAGTGGGTTGGGTGGAACTTCTTCAAAGAAATGTCCAAAAGGGCAAACGCGGAAGCTGCAAGGCCCGTCGAAACCTATACTCTTGAACTTGGAGTATATCCTACATCTGCTTTTAAGAATTGATTGATGTAGAGCACTTAGGCTGACATCTAGTAAGTGATGCATAAGTATTAGCTGTTCTCATGGCCATCACCATCATCATCCTCATTATTGGTCGGGGGGGAATCCTTCTGTCTGGGTACACTGTCGGGAAGAGGACAGAGATCTTATCAAACCAGCACGATCATATCCCATCACATCCCATTCTCATATCCAAGCTAACTATTTAGAATGGATAGAGGAAAAAATTAAAAGACCTCTTTGAATATTTTCAAGTTAGAAATTTAACGAGAAATTTATCTAGAAACTTTCAAAATTTGGGGAACTAGTTTATGTCATCCAGTCATTTGGCAGGGATGGCACCATGATAACAAGGATAGAATTAAAACGTGAAAATCAGGAATTGTCCAACTTTGGACTGGATATTTTGTTCAATTAACTGATGTTTGTAAGTCTCTGAGTAATCTCTTAGAAACTGCAGTATTTGCAATGAATATCAGTGAGTTTTTATTAAAAATGTGTTGATTTCACATTTATATATTACATATTAGTGGCCTTCCCAACCCCTCCCATAAAAGTTCTGTTTTATGAGCATAAGTGTGAGAGTCGTGGAATCATGTGTTTTTGCTTTCGCTTTTAGGGATTGTGTTTATAGTAAGCATCCCAGGGGGTTCTTAAAAGTCATTATGATTGAGGCACACTGACCCCACTCAGACATGGCCTGTGGGTCAGCGACATTGCATCACCTGGGAGCTTGTTAAAATGTGGAATCGTAGGCTCTACCCCCGACCCCCTGAATCAGAATCTGTGTGTTAACAAGGTCTTCTTTTGGTTCCTATACACGTTAAAGTTAGAAAATAGCTGGGTGACAGCTTTTGGTCATAGTGGCACTGTTCCATTTTCTGAATTATTTTCAAACATTACAGTCATATATGTTATACATAACTGACATATATATAATACATAACTGACATATATATATATGATTGTCCTATATATACAAAATATATACATAGAATTATATATAATTATATTACATATTCTATATACATCCATACAGAATCTTTGTTACTAATTCAAAAGAGATAATAGTCCCTACAAGAATAGCTACCATTTGACAGCATCTTGGTCTGACATTAGGCTCTACCATGTATTTATGTATGCTTCATACATATATTACGCACAAAACCCAGACCCTCCATAATGAAACCACAACATTATTTTATCATTATATGATAGTAATTTAGGCACTCTTGCTTAATTTACAAGTAAAATTCCCTGTAACTATGCTTTTCCTTCCTCTGACTTTTACAAAACTTTAAAAACATCAGTACTTTAAAGTTAATTCCCCTTTAATTATGATGCTCAGTTGTATATATCACTCTACTACTGTAGGACCCTAGTAGTAAGGTGGAGTAAATCTCTTTTTATGACTTTTTCTCATTCATTCATTCCTTTAACAAATTATTATTAAGCTCATGTTTCAAGCTTTATATGCATGCAAGAAATACAGAAGATAACAAAATATCTGTATGTCTTTGAAAAACATCAATCCAATAGAAAAGACAGGAAATACAGCCAGCAGTCATAACTAGATTCACTAAGCAGTTTAGCAGCATCTGAAGGGGTGGAGAGGAGAGGCTCCTTATGGGCTCAGGGAAGGCTCACACGGAAGGAAGCTGAGTCCTAGCGGCTGAGCCGAGTTAGCCAGGGCACGGGGCGAGGAACGGCGCCACGGACAGACGTGTTTGGGAGAGCAGTCGGGCATGGCTGGAGTAGAGCATGTGCATGCATGTAGACAGGCTGTTGAAAATGTCGGCAGAGGCCAAATAGCAAATGCCAGGCTAAAGAGTTTGGACATTATCCCGACAGCAGTGAGGAGCCGTTGAAGAATGTATTCAGGGGGTGAGATCCTCAGAGGTGCAGCTTGGAAAGGTCACCTTGGCAGATACATGGAAAATAGAACTGAGACAGTGGGAGCCAGGTTGAACAATAAGTCTGTGAGCCAAAACAGGGCACACCGAGGGGAGAAGACAAATTAGAGAATAGTAGAAAAGACAAAAGGAACATTGCCTGATGACCACTTGAATATAAGGGACACAGAAGACAGCCAGCTCCAGGATCACCCCTAGGCTTCTGGAGGAGGTCCTGGGTGGATGATGGGGTCAGTCACCAAGCCGAGGAGCACGGTAGGAGGAGGAGGGAGGTCTGGAGGAGAAAATAAGACATGCAGTTTGGAGCAGGTCAAGGCTGACGATCCTGGGCATTATGATCTGGTAAGTCTGCCATGCACAGCCAGTCGAGGGCCCAGAGGAGAGGCCCCGGTTCATTTACGGATTGTCCACCATGTGTGACTGCCCCTGAGTCAGAATTGCTCTCATACACACCCTTTTAGCTATCACGTGCTGGGAGGGAATTTCCTTCCCCTTGCATGCTGTTTTTCTTTGTTAAGCAATGCTCGACAGTAGGAGTTCTTTGAGTTGACTCCCAAATGAACAATATACAGAATTCAGCAAAGTTCTCCATTCCTTCCTGGACACAAGCATGACCACCGACTTCACTGGACACTGCAGGCTGGCAGGTTTCTCTCAGATAGAATGTCACACGTTCTCTCCTACCTGCTGAGTTGAATGTGCTCCAGAAGTTAGTGGTATGTGTTCCCAAATTTATACACCCCAGTCATAGTTGTTATTGTAATTATACAACTTAATTAAACATTGTAAGAGTACCAAGATATGAATGTGAAAATAATGAAAGTTGTGGTTTCTATGAAAATGAAAGCGAAACAGGGAGAAGAATGAACAAAAGTGCATTCACTTAACAATTGCTGTCAAACTAGTAGTGATGAGACGAGTTTGATGGATTAGGGGAAATAATCACAGTCTAGAAGCACTCAGAATTCGGGTAGCTTTGCCTATCTATCAATTCTTCACTCCGCTTGCAGCGAAGCAAACTGGGAACTCTGTGTGAAGGGCTGTAGGTATCATTGATGGAAGAGAGCTGCTGAGAAATTTTTATCAGAGCACCCATCTTCAAAGGCAAGTTTCTAGCCCTCATCAGAAAACTAAATTAGCAAGTTAACGTTCAATGATAGTTTTACATTAAAATAAAATGTTTAATAAGCTATGTATGAATCTGTTTAAAAATGTTTTTTATTATAACTGACTTTTTAAAATTAAATAACCAAGGGTAGTCCTGATCCCTCTGCTAAGAGGGTTTTTAGTGTTTTACATATGTGTGTGTGTGTGTGTGTGTACATATGTATATATGAAATCTGTCAGATGCTGCCTGCAATTTGAGCTTTTTAAAAGAAACTAAGTGGCCATGAAGACTCTAACCTCAGTCCCCACACAGCACAGAACCCTCTGGTGGTAGCTCTACCTTTTGTTATAAGTTTGGCTAAAACATTTTCCCACTTTCTAACCCAGATTTTTCTCCCAAAAAATGGTCATTAAAGAAACTCAACTAGATTTTATTTTTAAAAGTTCTGTGTGCCAGAGGTGGTGAAAATTTTGCTTTAACAAAATAAGGCAACAAATTGTACAATCTCTTGCTCTAACCAGATCAGAAGATATGTCATCATTTGGTATCATTTAGGATTTTCTGCAGGCCTATTGATACTGGGAGCTAAAATTTCCCTAGAATGTGATTTTGCTACTTTATTTGCCTTCACTTAAAAAAAACACATATATATGCACACATATATGTATACATATATAAACAATTATATATACTATTTGTTCAAGCCAAAGCAATTAAGTGGAAGTCAATGTTTCCTGCATCACACCATATTACACCTGCCTGAAATGAGGGACAGATGGGGCTTAAGTGACACCCCAATGGTTAATCCACTGGCTAAATCTGGAAACGTGGGGAAAACAGTGCCACTGGACCTATCAGAAAGTCAAGCATCTCCAGAAAAAGCAGATGCTCTCAGTAATTATTAAGGGAATCAGAAAAGGAAATATTTTATTTTCCTTTCTTTCTTTAAAAAAATCTTTTATATATTAGCACAAAAATATTATAAACTAGTGGCTCATGGGTCAATGATTTGACATTGCTCTATGGGACTGAGCATTTTTAATTTCACAAATCAAAAAGACTTATAAGATTTCATACAAGAATTAACTTTTCATGAAATGAGAAGGACTGACAGGAATCAGCAAGAGCTGCCCTTGCCGGGGGCTTGGTTGAAACGTTGTCCGGTGCACCAAACAGTTGTGGGTTTGATCTCAGTCGGGTTGCATACAGGAGGCAACCGATCCACGTTTCTCACATCGATGTTTCTCTCCCTCCTTCTCTCTCTCCTTCTGTCTCCAAAATCAATAGCTATATCCTCAGAAGAGTATTAAAAAAAAAAGAATCCGCTGGAGCTATGCTGTATCTGTCCATTTTTGCAGACAATGTACTTGTCTTGATCAGGTTCTTGTGTCTGCCGTAGGCATTTAAGTTTGTAGCTCTCCCTGGTTTTAGAAAGTAATGATTTAAAGTTAGCCATCGATACCGACTTATTGCTCAAACTTCACATTTATTGGATTGTGTTCTTTCACGTCTTACAACCCACCTGTATCAATCACTGGTCTGTGTCTATATTTAGCCGTGAATCAACTTCTAGCTTTTGTAATCTGTATCTCCGCGTTAACTGGTATCTATCGTTATCTGCTTAACTGCTATGTTACTGCCTGCTTCTAACATGTCTTGACTGTGTGTTTCCCCTTGTTATTTTTATAATAGTTTTATTCTCTAAATACGGGTCGAGGAGGTAACATTCTACATCAGGGCCAGCCGACATTTTCTGTAAAGGAGCAGACAATAAATCCTTTTTGCTTTGCACTCCATGTAGCTTCTGTCCACCGCTCAATGTGGCCGTGTTCGGAACTTGGCCACCGATGAGGTGTGAGGCTGCCGAAGCTGCCCTAGCAGAGCCCCACAGACCCAGTGGCTTAAACAGCAGCATTGACTTCTCGTGGTCCTGGGGTTTGGTAATCTGAGATCGGGGTCCTGCATGCTCGGATTCCCCAGGGGCCACTCTTCCTGGTTTGCAGATGGCCGACCGCTCCCAGGGTCCTCACCATGGCCTTTCCTACAAGTGTGTTCCTGAACAGAGAGAAACTCTCTCTCTCTTTCTATTCTTATAAGGCTACCAAACCTATCTGATTAGGACCCTACTCTTATAACTTCATTTAATTCCCTCCTAAAAACCCTATCTTCAAATACAGTTTCACTGGGGCTTAGGGCTTCGAAATGTGGATTTGGGGAGGGTGAGGAAGTGGACGCAGTTCAGTCCCTAGCAGCCAATCTGTACATGAGTGAGCACAGCAGTATTCTGATAAAACTTTATTTACAAAAGCAGGCAGTGGGTTGGGTTTGGCCTGCATGCTTTGTTTTGCCAGCCCCTGTTCCAGATTATTTCTTGATTTGGAAACTGTACTTCTTGCTATTAAAACTGGTTTCCCCCCTAGCTGGGGAACATGGGATTTTTCCAATTGCAAAGGTAGTTTAGCATGTGCCGTGTGCGTGGGAGAGCCTTAGAGAGTAGTGGAGAAGGTCACAAACTGGAGTTGCTTGTTAACCTAACTGGCCTGACTCTCCCATTCACGCCCATTGCATATGAGGTCTGGAAGGACCTAGGAACTCCACCTGAAGCTTACATCAAAACCATTGCCATCCTGATCCGCACAGCACTGCCTAGTGATGACGGAAGTCGGTCCAGCAGGGATGGCTCTGTTAAGCCAATGATGTTCGTCCATCTTCTAAAGATTTTATTTATTTATTTTTAATAGAGTGGAAGGGAGGGAGAAGAAGAGGGAGAGACCTGGGAAACTTCTGGTTCGCAGACCTGCGCTCAGTCCACTGAGCGGCACCAGCCAGGGCTGGTGTTGGTACGTGTAAACTGAAGACTGGTCAAATTAGCGGCACAAAGTAACGAAACACATTTTACCATAACGTTCCCAAACCCAAACTTTTCCTCTGGTGGGATCCTGGGTCTGGGAGAAGGAGTCATTTCACTGCCAAGAAACCCTGAGAAACCTGGAGACACCGTTGAGGAGATGAGTTGAGAGTGTTTTCCAGCCCTGGGAGCAGTGTCGCACCTTGGTGAGGAAGGGAGAGGTGGGGACCCACTACCACCACGGCCAAAGCTCAGCGGGTTGGCTTCCCGGTGCACAGCCCCGCGCCTGACACTGTGAGGCCCTGCACAGAGCAGGGGCCGTCCCACCCTCCCGCCTCCTCTTCTTGTTTACATTTGGCCCACAGAACCTTGGGCGATCAGCATAAACAGTGTCCCCGCAACATTCGCTTTTGTTTTCACGGAGAGGATGTGTTGACATCAGCTACCTAACTGTGAATGTAAACACGACGCTGACAGCAGCCGGCGCAGCCTGCGTAGCAGGTACTCCGCTTACCACAGGGAGATGTTTAACCTTGACACGAATAGTAATTAAGCAGAACCTTGGAAACCAGTGCCTCCCCAGGAGCCAATTAATAATTTGGTGGGGGAGATGTTATATGCAAATTTCCCCCACCAAACACTGCAGAGTGACATTCCACCCTCCACCCAGTGGACTGGGCTGGGGAATCATTTGTAACAAAGCCCTGTGGTGTGGGTGTGAACAAATTGCAATTAGGCAAATTAAATGAGTGTTGCATGTACATCAATTAATTTCTGGTCACAAGATGTACAGCGATTGGGACAACCTCCCCTGTATATCAAAGACTTCATCTCGGCAGACTCGCTTACCTACCTCCCCTCCCCTCGTCCTCTACGCCCACCCTCACTGAATTCTCCTTGAAGTATTTCATCCCAGTTTATTTACTTTTTAACACCAATGTAGCAGTACTCTCGTCCCAGTTTTTTGCCTCCATAGGGGGGAAAAATTCCTAACCTGTTTAAAGTGATGTTTCTAAAATGCATGTATCTAGCATATACTGCACTGCCCTTCCTGGGCATAACAGTGATAACATCCATTCCCTCTCCCACTGAGGCAAAGAAAATAAAATAAGGCTTCTGTGAAAGAATGGCACGCCCAAGTTGGGGGCTTCCCCGCAGAGTAAATTGTTTGGGGAAGGCACATGATTCTGTGTAATTGTCCCAACTTAGGTCCCCCTACTGTGGATTTCTGTGCATTTGAGTCATCGCACTAAGAAAAAACCTCCCAGGAAATGGAGTTAAATAATCAACCTCTCGGTTCTTGCTGCTTAGAGAGAGTGTGCAGCGGGGACCCCACCCTCCGACCCTGTCGTCGTGCCCCTGGAGAGCTGTCTAAATGTGCACACTAACATTTTATGGATCAAAAACAAAGGAATTTCTTTTACTACAGAGGGCCCGATAGGGAAAGAATAAATAAGCACAAAGTTTAAGCCTCCACTATAATTTTTCCCTCATGGTTGCTTCATCTTTGACTGAAGGTCCCAGATGCTAAACATTCATTCATCTACCATTATTTCATTTTCTATGGAAATTATTCTGTTTTCCGCTCTGGTGAAACTGACCACACAGGTGTCAACAAGTTGCTTTCGGGTCCTAAGTGGTTGGCAGCAGAGGGTTGTACGGGCCCCGAGGATAGGACTCGGGACACCAGGGCTCGTGGCAGAACCAACGCTCCTTCCAAAATCAAAGCCTCAAACTTAGCAAAAGACCCAGGTTGAATGTGAAGGTGTTTCTAGAGCTAAGCAACTTTTATTTACATTTATTACATAAATACAATCTAAAGATTAGATTATATGGGTGAACGGATGGGTGAGTATTCATAGAGAGGTCATTCTCTTCGGTACCCGACTATGCTTCTCGTGGGTGGCGCTCACTCGGGCCCCTCCTCCTGGATTAGACACTGACTCCCGGCGGCCACGACTCTTCAAAAGCAGCAGCTAAGCCTCCCGTGGCTTTCGCGTATCTTCCCTGGCCCCACGTGGCGGCGTGGATGCCCGGAAAAGTCATTCCTCTAATCGAATACAGCAAAGGAAAGTGAAATCCTGAGGAATTTTAGGAGTCAAGGAACTGTGACAAGGAACTAGAGTTACAATCATGGGTACTTGGGACAGAGCCTCAGCAGCTGGTCGTACCTCACGTGGCCTCAGCCAGCCCTGCCAATACCCTCACTTGCTCTCTCTGCTCTAGTCACACTGAGATTTTCTCAGTTTAAAAAAAAACAAAAACAAAAACCCATGCTCTTTCTTGACATTAAGCCTTTTCTTTCCTTTTACCCTTTATCCTTGTCACACCAACTGATGAACAACTTCCAATTGTTCTTCGTGTCTCAGCTTAAAATTTCTCTCCTGAAGAAGCTCTCAGTTCTTCCTCAGGGAGACGTTCCAGCCTCCATCCCTGCACTCCCACAGCAGCCTGCTGTCCTCCTCAGTAATGATAATCCTCATGCCCTGTGTGACGTTAATGGCTGTCCTTCCTGATGTCCACCCAAAGGACAGGGGCTCCCACCTCCACCATTTTATTTCCCAATACCTAACATAGCCGATGTATTTGTTGGATGCCTGGATACATGCATGGGTAGATGGACACAAAGATGAGTGGACACGCCCTGGCTGGTATGGCTCAGTTCGTTGGAGTGTTGTCCTGTGCACTGAAGGTTGTGGGTTCGATTCTCGGTCAAGACACATACCTAGGTTGTGGGTTCAACCCCTGGTCAGGGCATATGCGGGAAGCAACTGATCAATGTTTTTCCCATTCTCTGCCTACCCCCCCACCCCCGCTTTCTCCGTCTCTAAAAGCAATGAAAAAATGACCTCAGATGAGGATTAAAAAAAAAAAAAGAAGATGAGTGGATGACAAAATGAATGGATGCATAGGCGGTGGGATGGATGGGTAGATGCATGTGTGGGTAGATGGGTGGATTTATCTGTCCCGAACCCACATTTGGACCTGGAGGCCCAGGGCTGTGCTATGGGCTGGGCTCTGTGGAGCAGAGCACTGAGGGACTCGGGCTGTGGCAGGGCGTAGGTCAGAGCGCAGCCCCAGCGGTGCGCAGGCAGCATGAAAAGTCAGAAGGCTGGAGAGAAGAACCGGGAGGAGGGAGAGGTGTGTTTTGTGGATGAGTGATGCACCCAGGCTTCCCAAGGAAGCAGGAAGAGTAGAAGTCCAGTAACTGGTGGGTGGGGTGTGGGGCAGGTATAGAGTGTTAGGTCCTGTTAAATAGAGGTTTCCTGGTTTCTTCAGATGATAAGAAAGGAGCTATTGGCTGAACTAGTTGAGACAAACACAAACTTCAGGAAAGAGTCACCATTTCCAATATTTTCTCCCAGAAGTTGAACACAGGGATATTCTCTGTCATACCTCATTTCTGATTTCATCAAGTCAGTAGCCTAATGATGGAATATAAATCTTCAATTTATCACACCCTAGCTCAGTGGTTCTCTAGCCTGGCTGGAGATAGGAAATGCTGGCTAGCTTTTTAAAAACATCAATGCTGCCCTAGCTGGTGTGACTCAGTGGACTGAGCACCGGCCTGCAAACCAGAGGGTCGCCGGTTCGATTTCCAGTGTAGGGCACATGCCTGGGTTGTGGGCCAGGTCCCCAGTAGGGGGCGCAGGAGATGCAACCACACATTGATGTTCTTCTCCCTCTCTCTCTCCCTTCTCCTCTCTAAAAAGAAATAAATAAAATCTTAAAAAAAAATCATTCTTAAAAAAAAAAAGCAATGCCTAGGTGTAACCGGAGTTGAGAGGAAGCTACTCTTGCTACTCAGAGGAGTGTGCGGTCTGAGGCCCAGTAGCATCTGCACCCCCAGGAACTTGTTAGGAACGCAGAGTCTCAGGCCTCACCCCAGCCCCACTCTCTCAGAATGCGCATTTCAGCCAGGTCCCAGGTGATTCACGTGCACACTGCAGCTGGAGAAACGCAGCTCCCGTCAGTCCAAAAGTCATGACAGTGCAGAGCATATTCACCAGGGACTACACGAGGACGCGCAGGCACCTGCGCCCGTTCGCGAAGGCTGCAGTAACAGGGCCACAAACCGTGAGCCTAGAACAATGGAAGTTTATTGTCTCACTGCTCTGGGGGCTATACCTCTGATAGCAAGGTGCTGGTAGGGTGAGTTCTTTTGAGAGCTGCAAGGGTAGGATGTGTTCAGGCTTCCTTCCTTGGCTTATCTGTGGCTACATTTATGTTTGTGGGGTGTTCTTCCCTGTCTCTGTCCAAATTTCCCCTTTATATAAGGACATCAGTCAGATCAGGGGCCCACTGTACTCCAGTATGCCTCCTCCTACTGTAACTAATTATATCTTCAAGAAAGCAATTTCCTGATAAGGCCACATCCTGAGGTCCTGGGGACTTCTTTATATAAACTTTCGGAGGGCACAGTTCAACCCATAACACTGTCAAAGGCCAGGCTAATCATTTGGCATCTCTTCAAATATGCTTAGCATTTTTTTTTTTTTGCGAACTAAAGTCTAGTATAAAACCACCTTTCTACGTCATGAAAAATAATAAGGGATAAAAGGCAAAATGAGAAGTTTGTAACTCTCCTTCTGTGATATAAAGTGCATCCCCCTTCATTTCCACTCTCCTCCTGACCCCTTCATTTGCTCCCATCTGTAGCACTAAGTGGAGCAAAGTGCAGTGTGCTTCTTAGCAAAGACTTGAATAAACCAGCAGTGACGCCTAAATTCTCCCTTCTCCAGGTAAACCCCAGGGGCACCCCTGAAAAGGCATAGCTGCCGCCTTTGACTTCAGGATTTTAAAAATTATATCCCTGGCCTGGTTGAGTAGCTTAGTTGGTTAGAGCATCATCGTGATATACACCAAGTTTACAGGTTCGATCCCCAGTCAGGGAACATACAATGAATGCATAAATAAGTAGAACAGCAAACTGATGTTTCTCTCTCTCTCCCCCTACCCTTCTTGTTCCTAAAAAAAAAAAATTAATTTCCCTGAAATACCCGGGCAGCATTATTAGTCCACTAACGCAAGCGATTTATCTAATGGTTCACAAAAAATTCAGGTTTTATTTTTAAAATGGCTTTACAGAAAGTGATTTTTTCTCTCAATACTCTTCTACCAAATTTTGAAGGGGACAAGGAAGTGGAAGTCCAATGTGCCAAGTGACCCTCCATCTATCCTTCCTAGTGGCCTTCTCCCCAGGGTGGACTTTAAACATAAAATCATGGGCAAGACTTTAATCATAGGGAAGATTTTGTATAGTTAAAGTTAGGCTTTCCCCGCCACAGACCACTGACACTGAGGGCTGGATAACTCTTGCGGGGGGGAGTCCCCCAGGCACTGCATCTGCTCAGCAGCACCCAAGGCCTCTCCTCGCGAGATGCCAGCAGCTCCCTCACTCTCAGTCATAACAGATCTGTCACCAGGCACTGCCAAGAGCCCCCTAGGAGACAATGGGCAAAAATCACTGAATTAAACCAACAAAAAAGGATTTATTAATCAGCTCTGACCTTCAAACCCATTCTTAATTCTCCTAATACACTGTATTCTTTTTTTAAATAATCCATGTAATAAGTTCCTACTTTGGTGAAAATAAGATTTATGATGATAGAGTTAATTTTTCATTCTTCCCTATGTCAACCACAGCTGTTCCAAACTTGAGAGGGAGAATACAAAAAAAAAAAAAAAACTACTTAGGAAAAGGATAAAACATTATAAAATTTTCACAGTGCACCTTAGCCTGATGCCATCTCTTTAATACTCAGCCAAAAATATCCTTCAGCAAATCTCATAGAAAAAAAGGGTCAACACTTTCTTAAGTTTATTAATTTAATGTGCTCTAATTTTTTATTTAACTCATACAGAAAGAAAGTCCATTTAAAAGCTGCACTAAAAGCAGCACAGTTTCTAAATCTGTGTTTTGGACTCTTCTGTTTGGGTCAGGGTGAACCAGGACTAAAGGGACCAAATGAATGGAGAAGGACCAGCCCTTGTTAAGCATGGAAAGAAAGAATTGTCTTAACCAAAAATTCCTTTAAAAAGGGCAGTTTTAGCTTTGCTCCCTTGGAAGTTTCTTAAAACAAAAGTACACACTAAGCTATCATCTCTTATCACAAATGATAGCATAATGTTCTGCGGTTAATTATATGTACCACATATGTGTGTGTGTGTGTGCATATAAACAGACACATTAAGTCCTCACTTAGCGTCACTGATAGGTCATGTGGCTTAATCTGTGACCCCTCTAAATTCAGTGCTGTGTGTCCTACATAGTTCTGCTGCGAGGGGACCACGTCCTATGTCCCACAGCTCCTTTAACGTGACCCCTGGCCCATGACAAACCCAGTGCTTGGTGAATGAGTACCTCCAAGGTGAGGGGGAGGTATGTCTTCTAAGGCCTCCCCTTTGCTTGCATGGGGCTCCCCAGTCCCACGGAGAGAGCCGTGACCACAGGGCTGATGCGGACACAAAGCCCCAGCCAGCAAGGCAGAACAGATCCAGCCACCGTCCCGGGGCACAGCTCTCCGCTCGTGCCCTCTCCTTCCTCAGCACTTCGCACTATGGTGTCATAGGAGAAGTCAAGTTGCTTTTCTCAACTAGTTTCTCTGTTACTGACACTTGAGCAGCAAGAAAGAAAGACGGGGAAGAAAGTGGAGAAAACCTGTGGTGAATCCCTAATGCCCCTTAGAAAATTTCATGTCAGGGGAAAGGCTGGGGGGCTGGGGTTACCCCTGTGTCTCCATTAGTAATTTGCTTGAGTTGTGTGGAATTCGAATTCTGAATTTTAGATCAACTTTTGTTTAATATACATTTCTATGTTACATAGAACCTCATTAAAATTCTTAATGTTTGTTAATGTACCTTAACATCCATTTCTATAATGTGTAGGGCTACATAATTTAGCATAATTATCAAGATGAAGCACATCTAACATTACAAGAAAATTGCAACCTGTCATAAAATGAGAGGGCCATACTATAGCAGGGTTCTCACCCTCTGAGATGCCCCTTTAGAAAAGCCAAACAATGCAAATAAATCGTCACTCCCCAATTTGATGCTGCTTTGGTGATTTGATTAATTATTGTGAAGTGAAACAGCTAACAAAGAAGGGTAAATAAAAATAACTTCTTGCATCCAAAAAGGGGTGCAAGTTTGAACTGCAATGCATGACAGCAAATGTAAGCAAGAATTATAAACAATGGGGCCGGCTGAATGAATTAATATGCATCACGATTCATTGCTAGAAATAGGCGCCTGTGTTGTACTGGTACATTGTGCTTTCTCTCAACTGCAAATTTGCCTTTTCTTCTCCACTTCTGGGATTCAGAAACTGTGTTCTTACCAACACAATGAGGTAACACTGGGAGAAACAGGGGCCTGGGACTGTGCGGTGTCCCTCTGGGTGCTTTGCCCCTTATTCCAACCTAGACCCTGCTATGTTTATAAAGCGTTTCTGGGGTTTTTTTGTTTGGTTTTGTTTTTTCGTTGGTCATTTCTCTTCCTTTCTTAATATGGCTAGTTAACTCTGCAGGCATTAATGACACACCGTAAATCCTGCTGGTCAAATTCCGCTAGACTATCTCCTACCTACCCTTTGGTTCATTGTTTGTTAAAAGGCAATTCCCAACCCCAAAAGCGATTCTAAATACTTTATCTTTCTTTAATCCCCTAACCCAAGCTGACCTCTGAAAACCTACTCTATCAGGTTGAAGACAAGCGCCAAGCACAGAGCCAACCCCTCGCAGGCAGCTAATAGGTGTCTGTGGAGCGGCAGACCTCCCCAAGTGTACGTCCACCTGCGCATAGACTTCCCCCAATGCTCTGCCCTCAGTCGCATCCCTTCCTGGTTCCAGGGAACCCTTCCGCTCACATACTTGCATCTTCCGTAACTTTTCAACTGCTCTCTTTCCTAGCTGCTTCCTTTCAGCCTCCAGACCGGTTGCCCCCCCCCCCCAACCGTTGATTTGCACAACAACCCCAAAACAACAACAGCAAAAGCCAACCAAACAACATATGAATTAAACTAAAAGATACCGTAACCGCCCCTGGAAGCCAGACAGACTCATTCCATCACAAAGGGGGCCAACTCCACCAGTGGTCAAACATGTACGCTCCCAGGTCTAGAGAAGGATGGACACCTTTCTTTACTTAACCTTCCATGGGTCCCCAGAGTCTCTCTCCACCATTCCTTCATTGCCCACCTGCCCACAGCAAGCATTTCCTTTCTCAAGTCCTGGATTCTCATATTCTTCGGTGCGGAGCACCTTCAGCTCCGCTCTGCTGTGAGTGTGGATCTGCTCCCATCACAGCGTGGAGGTGTGGTATTGCTAAAAGGCCCCATTCCAAAAAGCTGGATGACAAGGGAGGGTAATGAGGGGGTTCGTCCAACCTGACTGCTCCTCCATCTACCTTTCTGTTTCTCTTTAATTCCTGATAAATTTCTCTCAGTGGTCTACAGCTGCAGCGCCCGCTCCCTCATTATCCAAGGCCGGTTCTGGCCCAAGCTACCATTTCCCTCTTCCCGTCGGGGCCGCTCTCTAGCACCCTTCTGAGCTTACGCTTTCCCCAGCTTCCTTTTCGTCTGACTCCCAGGGCACCCCTTCCAAATCTGCCCTTGGGCCCTCTGTCGTTTCCTCTTCCTCACCCCCTAAGCACTTCCAGTGCCCACGACCTAAGTTTCCCGTCTCTTCTCCTCATCGACACCCCCACTCCCATCCCCCCGGGGCACTGACCTGGCTGAGTCGTACGTGCTCATTATTCACAGTCAACAGCGCCACCTGGTCTGCTGGGTTCAGAGGGCTAATGGCCTGTGACTTCACCCAGACTCAAACCAGCTTGTCGCAGAATCATCAGATTCAGTCACCTCTCCAAAAGAACAAGATGCCAACGTTTTTCTTTGGCATTCTGTTCTTAGTGGGCATCTGGTCTTAGCTTTGCTACGTATCCAGTTTCACCAAGCCGGCCAGGCATCGGCACATCACTGTCTAAGTTCGGAAGTAGGTTAGCCTTGTGTATGCGTGCACACACACCCATACCTGTTACAGGAAGCTAACCTTCTCAGGTTGGAAGTTTCTTGTTTTTGTTTTTAACTGATTTTAGAGAGAGATGAAGGGAGAGAAACATCGATTTGTTGTTCCACTTATTTATGCATTCATTAGTTGTTTCTTGTATACGCCCTGGCCAGGGATGGAACCCACAACCTTTCCCACCCTGGGGCTGTCAAGAATG
Source organism: Mormoops blainvillei (assembly GCA_004026545.1). NCBI lineage: Eukaryota > Metazoa > Chordata > Mammalia > Chiroptera > Mormoopidae > Mormoops > Mormoops blainvillei. The sequence continues at coordinate 19,281 of PVJD01003196.1, read as the reverse complement.
GGGACAGGGAGTGTTATTCCAAAACAGCCTTCTCTTCCTCCTCCTCCTCATCACCATCATCATCATCATCAAACCTCTTTGGTTTCCAAGTGAAACGTAACCGGGGCTTATGCTGTTGTATACTGCTGTTGTATACGCCTGTGGACAAATACCGACTACAGAAGCTTCAATACGGAGATGCGCTACCTAGAGGCTTTGGCACCTACTCCTGAGAAGGGCGTGAGGACGCACGATTCACCTGGGCTCTCCCCAGAGGATCCCGGAGAAGGTCCGCTGCTGCGAAGGCTGGGCAGCGGCCGCGATGCCCACCAGGAACAGCCGTAGCTCTGGTGCTCCCGTCGCAGCGCCGCACAGCCCGCTCTGACTCGCTGCCACGCTCATGACTTTCAGGATCCAAGAGGGATGCAGCAAGGCGGTGGAACCTGCTCATGCCCTTGAACCTTTGTGTCCTGGTGGCCGCTGGTGATGGGAAACGCGGTCCGCCTATTCTCCGGGACCAGCCGTGTGACGTCCGAGCTCTCTCCTCGCAGCCACCCTGGGGCCCACTGACTGGCAAAGACAAAAGCAATAGATACCTGAAAGGTAGTAGGAGAAAATGAAAACCTTACCTTTTCAGGCCCTGCCACCACCATACAGTTTTGTTTTCCTCTGTTACAGATTTTTTTTTTTGTTTTGTTTTTCTCTTAGAGGCTATTTTCAAAGACCAACTGAACTGTGGCTCAGGAGAAAAAAAAAAAATTAAAAGACAAGTAAGCATCCAGAAATCTGGAAAGAAGAAAGAGAATTTCGTGAACAGAACTCTGACCTCAGCCGACGCCAATAAGGTGTTCATTACCGAACGACTGGAGCCACCTACACAGGACAAAGTGAATTTCTGATCAACAGGTAGTAATAGCAAAGCCTCCTCAACAGCCAAGAAGCATTAGAGTGGATTATCCATGAAGAGAGGATTAGAAAAAGAGAGACCCGAATGCGGCAAAGGAAACCCCAGCGGGCCAGCTGGCTAATGTTTGGGATAATAATTCCAAACGTATTAAAAATAAATTGTAAGAAAGAAAAGGCCGAAGGCAATAAAAGCAAGCTTCACACGATACTGTATATTGTGGATAAAATTGTGCACATTGGCAATAATCACGTCCCCAGAGGCGAGCGGGAAAGGCGCCCCCGGCAGAGACTAGCAGACTTTAAAGATACAAAGCCCGCTGCATGCTAACAGGAGTTGCATACAGAAATGGGGGAGCTTATCACGGAGACTGACTAACAGACACCTTTCGAGTCTGTTTTTCCTGCGGTCTGATTACTGTTTCACAAACAATGTTGAAATGGGAAGGAAATAGCAGGAGTAGAAAACCTCACTGTTCCGCAGTCGTAATTGTGGTCTTGCGAAGGACTTCCTCCCCTGGAGCAGGGACAGAAATGCCCTCTCTGTTTTCTCACTTACGGAGTTTCGCCAGCAGCGCCGCCGACGGAGAGCAGGCAAACCCCTTTGCCCCCTCAGCCCTTGGCCCCTGGGAAAGGACTAGAATTCAGAAGCCGACAGGAGAGCGGAGTGACTCATTTTTGTTTTCACCATGTCCACAGCCTGCCGCCCTTTTTTTATCTTGAGGATCGGCCATTTTTCTTGTTGTTTCTTGCCTATTTCAGGTGGCCTTGTTCCTTTCAGGAAACCTGTAAATGCTCCCCGTATTTTTTTTCTTCTACTTTTAGTTTAGGTTAATGAAATACAACAACTGGCGTAAGTGAGGGGAATCACTGGGCCAAAGATTCCTATAATTATAGGCTCCTTCTTACTGGAGCTTTCTTTCTGACATCTGAAATTCCTTTATCCTTAACTTTTGAGCGATCAATGGTGGCTTTCCGGAAGAGTTTCCTGTCTGAGTTGGTTTGAGAGCGTGCAATGAGTCCTTGGTGCAAGTTAACATCGTTCATCCATCCATTCCATTATTAAGTTCCTAAACTGTTGTAGGCACTGTTTAAGGGGTAGTGAGTAAACAAGGAGCAAAATCGGATTCTAGCTCCCCAGTCTTTATGGATTATCAGGGAAACAGATGTGCAATAAGTAATTAGTGCAACGGTTTAAGAAAAAGAATAAAGGCTTTCAAAGGGAAGCCCAAAGAGGAAGCTCCTGGTTCTTTTCATGAGGACTCAAAGGAACGTCTGCAGAGGATCGAGGACCCGCCAGGGGGGCTAGCGAGGGGCAAATGCACGTGCAAGAGCTGGGAGGCCAGAAAGAGCAGGGCTTGTTCAGGGAACTGCAAGAAGTTTGCTGCGGCTGATTGCAGGTGGTGTTGGCAGTCGGAGAAGCCGGGGAGAAGGGATGGGAAGAGGGGGAAGTTGCAGGAGACCACAACAGGAAGGGAGTCAGTGGCCAGATCTTCCCCACTACTACGCCTCATGAGAGAATTTAGCCAGCGCAGTTTGCTGGGTCCTGAAAGTTGCGGGAATCATGCTTTGCTCATATTCTACCTCCCAGCTAATTAAATCCAGCTAAATACTCCAGCATCCCCTTTTTTGGGTAGCTGTTCATCTGATTGGTTTTGATTCGTGTCGGTACAAGAGAATGTCATGAGGACCTTAAGTAGTTTACCCCTTTCATAGATTTCTCAAGGAATCAGACCAAGGTTAAATCTCTTTTCCCCGTAACCTGGTGTTGCCTTGTCCAACCTTCCAACCTAAGAGCTGCCCATCTGTCAGACAGGGATTAGAATAGAAAATCGGGGATCTGGATCCGCAAAACCAATTCAGAGATGAAGGACTGGTCCTTTCTCCAGTTAACAAAGCTACTGTGCTGCACCTGGAATTCTGGGAGAGAACCGTGCCCCCTTACAGCATTAGAAAAAGGCAATGCCCTCGGTTCCGCCTATTAACAAAATAGTTAAGAGTAAGAACTTCTCTTTTTTAATAGAAATTGTTTACTTATCAAACAATGCTGGTCAAAACAAGTGAAGCAGCAAAATACCGATGTGTATGAAGGCAAAATTATAATTGAGATTAATCTACACCAAACACAATAAAACAATTTAAGAGCGGAGGCAGTCTGACGTGGTGGTTAATGGCCTGGGCATATTGGGCAGAAAGACTAGGTTTAAATCCTGGGCACACCACTCACTAGCTGGGTAACCTTAGACAACACACTAGGTTTCTCGAAGCCTCAATTTTCTCAGCTCCAAAAAGGGAATAATGGCACCGCCCTAGAGAATCGTATTGAGGATTAAATGAGATAAATTGTCTTGGGTGCATGCCTGATGCTCCTCAGGCCGTGAGTAGGTACTAGCTGTGCTTTTAAACCCTGACGGGATAAGTAAGCCCTTAGCTCATCTATCAATTCCTCTAGAAAAAATTTTTTATGTTCCCCACCCACCATTTACCCCACAAGACTGGGCTGGTGCCCCTTTTAAGAAATATGTTCCCATAGCATCTTATTCGACAATTACTTGGGAACACTTTCTGTTATACATTACTCTTTCCCATTAGTGGGTCTGACTTGCCCCCCACGTCCCAGCTTGGCGTCAGGGACTGTGTCTTATTCTCCATTGGCTCTCTCTCAGCACTGGGTCCACTTGCACACTCAGGGAACAACTTATCTTAAAATAACCTGTAGTTTAAAAAGAAATTTGTGGCCTGTCACACTCAGAAATGAATCTCATGAACTTTGAGCCAAACTGTTGTTATTTTGTCAGACAAACAATGCAAGGTGACCTTGGTTTAGTGTGTTGTCATCGAGCTCACAGCTGCAATGTCTTCAGGGTTGGGCAGTGGAGGAGCCCAGGTTGTAAGCCAGGCTTTGCCACTTGGTAGCTGTGTGACTTTAGGAAAGTTACTTAATTTCTCTGACACTCCAGTTTGCTATCTCTAAAATGGGGATAAGACAACAAATAAGAGAAAATATATAGCGTGCCTGGCATATAGTAGGTACCCATCAAATGGAAATTAATGATTTTATTAGTGTCATTTCAATTGTGTTAATACCTCTGCTGACATTTTTGAATACTTGAAATAACTATTAGCATATAATTTAGTTGACCTTGTAGACAATAGTAGGTAATACTTATTGAGTGATTTTTTTTCTCTTCCAGGCACTGTTCCAAATGCTCTATTAATTTAATAATCTCAACAACTCTCTGAGATAATATACTATTATTATCATCATTCCATTTTACAGATTTGAATACTGAGTAAAGAGAGAGATCAGCAACTTGCCTGAAACACAGTTAAGTAGAACATAGAGTCTAGATTCAAACCAGGCATCTAGGTCCACACCGTTGACTGTCACCCCCATCAAGGGCAGGCCAAGGATATGAGAAGATGCTATCCTCAGTCTGCTTCTTATGGGAATTCACTCCCCTTCTGTAATATATGAGGAATCATGTTTGTCCTCACAGAACTTCAAAGTCAAGTATTGACATACCACCTTTTATCTCCATAGTGGTCTTCTGGAAACCACATTATGAAGTAAATCATTGCCAAGTGTTGCATATCTTCCCACAGGAATAATGTTCTCATTGAAGGCTGTATTCCTGGACAAGGCTTCAGAATCAAGTAAACCATTAACAGGAGCCAAAATGTGTCAAAGAAGTGGATAGAAAACAACCATAACCCTATAGCAGGCTTTTAAAAATAGAACCACCTTCCAGGTTCTACAAAACAGGCACACGTACACTTGCACCAGCTTGAATCTGTAAAGAGGAAACTCTAGCAAACTGAACCCATATGAGTTGAATATACTTGCTAGGAATAACTCCTAATTTATAATAATATTGCTCTTTTTAGAATGTAGAATAATTTGGGAAGAAATCATTCAATGGCTTACAAATGGCTCTATGAAAAGCAGAGGCATTCAAAATAACTCCAGTGGCTTTCGTGTTCCTCCTAAAACTGAGCTTACAATTCTTCCAATTTCTTTACCACAGTTTCTAAATATTTAAGGGGCCACAGAGAACTCAGGGTCCAGAAGCCTTTTGAAACTGGTCTTTTCATTTATTTTTTGTTTTGTGATTCAGCCTCCCTGCCACCTCACTTCCCTGCTTCCATGAAAAGGGTGGCCTGAAAGGGGAAACCTAGGGTTGGGAAATATTTAGCTGCTTGTTCTTTTGCCTTCTTATTAACAGAAGGCATTTTAGGGCTGACTGAACAGATGAACACCCACGAGAGAGCCACGTCCCTGCTCAGAGTTGTCCTGAGACCCTACTACCCAAGTGAAACCAAAAGGAAACGGGCGTGAGCAGACCCAAAGCATGAGGATCAAGATTTCCAGAACAATGATTATATATAATGATGAAGTTATATAAAATATATTTGGAACAATGAAGATTATGTATAATCATGATTATATCATTATTACTAAGTGGAAAGAAGAGTTTATAGGACAATAGAGATGATTCCACAATTGTAAACAATGAAAGCATCAAGAAATGCAGAGGTTAGCTGTTTTTGGGGCAGGAGAATTATGGCGACTGTTTCCCTGTGGGCCCTCTAAGGTTCGTTTCTTTGTTCTACAAAGAACAATTTCTTTGGAATAATTGTGTATTTCAATTTCAAATGAAAAAGAGTCTCAGGTTTCCAAATGTGCACTTATTCAATTTGTCCCAGTATGAAATCGTTGGGTGACATTTGTAGGCCATGGTGTGGTTTTAGAGCATACTCAGGAATCGACCAGGTCTTTGCCCTGTGAAAACATATAAAATAGAGCTGTTAATGACAGTAACCAAGAATGGAGATCTTAACATTTTTTAGCTCATTTTAAAAATGAAGCTGAAAACAGACTTTGATGTCTAGAGTGTCCTGTAATTCTAAGGCATTCCAGTAGATGGCACTATTGTATTAAAACCGCCCATCATTTGGGCCAAGGGACTGAAGACTTGGTACAACTCTTGCTCCCCCTCACAGGAATGAGGTGAATAATAGCATATTTTCTTCTGTGGTACAATATAGATGGTGCTAATGGGAAAATCTTATTGAAATAAATAAATTCTTGTTTAGTTGAATCTGTAGAATATGTTCGTATTTGGTAACACTGGGGCCCATGTGCTTTTATTTACGATATTAATGGAGCTTGCAAGGTTAACCCTGTCTCTTTCTCCACCCCTAAGTTTAACAAACCTTTTATTTAAAAAGGAGAAGCCGAGAAACCTGAGCTGTATTTTCATGCCTTCTCTCCCCATTATTGCCACTCAGATAAAGGCGTAGAGTGAGAGACTGACCCCACATGTTGTTGTGGTTAATATTTTCCTCATTTTGTTTATATCTAAGGACCTAGAATTGTGCGGTGAAAAGATCATATACTTTGTACTCAAAAGAGTTCACCTCCTGGGTTTTCCACCGGCTTGGTCCCTCTGAGCCCCATATTTCTTGTCAGGAAGAAATGAAGTCAATAACAGGTCCCACCCCTGTGGCTCCATGGGTTTAAAGGTCTCCATCTTCACAGCACGGTGACGGATCCTTCACAGAGCAGGTCCTCAACAGATGTGGCTACTGAGATTAAAATTGATATTGCCACAGAATCTGAGTAATTGATTAAATTGTTCAGTGATTAATTTCTGGTCTTACTGAATCTCCCAATGTTGACTTAAGCTGAGGTACGAAAATAGCCAGCGTGTGGGCAGAATTTGGTTAATTTCTTAAAGAAATACAACCCCCGCCTACTTCAAAGTAACGCATATACACCAGAGTGCTACCTTCATCAGAAGCAAAATACTGCTTTAGTGAATCAAGATGATCATTATTGCTCAAGCCCCTGGGTTGACGGTAGAGAGTTGATGTTTATCCACATGACAATTAGTAACTCATGATTTTATATCCAAAATGGATCTTATAAAGCATATGGAGCAAGCCACTCATTTTTCAGGTATAAAAACGTCAGACCCAACAGGATTTTTAAAAAATGTTTTTTTAAAGCCTTTTTCTTTTGAAATAATTATAAACTTACAGGAAAGCTGCAAAATTGAGGAGAATTCTTATCTACCCCCCACTCAGCCTCCCCAGTGTAAACACCTTACGTAGCCATAGCAGGCGTGTAAACAAATGAAACATTGGTGCCACACTGTTAACTACATCGGCTAACCTTATCTGAATTCTCATTAGCATCCTTTTCATTCCAGAACTTAGTCTAGGACCCCAGCGGATTCAGTTGTTGTGTCTTTTCAGCGTCCTCCAGTCTGTGACAGTTCCTGTCTTTCCTTTTCTTTTGTGACCTTGACACTTTTGAAGACTTCTAATCTGTTGTTTTGTAGTATGTGTTTCATTCTACAAATTTGTGTTTACCTGATGTTTTCTCACAGTTCGAGGGGTTAAGTGGTTTTAGAAGGAATACCATTGAAGTGACACCGTGCCCTCTCTGTGCATCATATCAGGGAGTACATGATATTGACATGTCTTTTTATGGGAGGTCATAAGCTTGGTGACTGGTTAGGGTGGTATCTACTAGTTTCTCCACAGTAAAATTACCCGTTTTCCTGTTTGTTATTCATCAATAGCTTTGTGGAGAAATTTTAAGACTATGTAACTATCCTGTTTCTTCTTAAACTTTCACCCACTAATTTTAGCATCCATTGATGCCTACAACAATTATTATTACTGTTTTTTTTCCTATTTCCCCTTCTGTAGTTACTAATTGAATTTATTCTGTAAAATTTATCTATCCCCCCATTTGTATTTACCACATTTTTTATTTATATCAGTGTATACTCATTGATGTTTATTTCATTCTGTAGGCTGTAATATGATGCTATTACTTTTTTCTTATTCTAAATTATTCCAGCTTTAGCCACTGGGGGCTCTTTCCCATGAGTTCCACATTCTTTTGACGTGACGCCGTATTTCTGTGAACATTTCTATGTATTCTATCAGAACCAGATATTCTAGGCTCATCATATATTTTACCTGCTCTGGTCCTGGAACCAACTATTCCTTGGAGCATGGTTCCTTTTATTTGAGAATGATATTTAGAAAACAAGATCTGAGCACTAGATGTGGTCATTGCTACTAGGGTATTACTGCTTCGAGGCTGTCTAAGCAGACAAGGAACTCTATGTACATTAATACACACCTATACATACCTCTATATTTATTTCTGTATCTATCAATCTACACACACATGAGTTTGAACTGGTGCTTCCGACTTACATCCAATACCACAGGGTTCATTCTTGTTGTAGTTGTTCTCCCTCTTTCTTTATTTAATGACATTTTTATATCAGTGATTTAAAAAAAAAAAAGTTAATTTCACCCTGGCTGGAGTGGCTCAGTGGATGGACTGCTGGCCTGTGAACCAAAGGGTCACCGGTTTGATTCCCAGTCAGGGCACATGTCTGGGCTGCAGGCCGGGTCCCCAGTGGGGATTGTGTGAGAGGCAACCATACACTGATGTTTCTCTCCCAGTCTTTCTCCCTCCCTTCCCCTCTCTCTAAAAATGCATAAATAAAATCTTTTTAAAAATTAATTTCAGTAGTTATCCAATTTTTTCACCTAATTCATGGATTCAGTGTTAAGTGTATAGAAGTTTATTCTGTCAAAGAACATCTGATGTTATTGTAAATGTTACTATAAATTACATTATAAAGTTTAACATAAAATACAAAACCATACATTTTTGAGTTTTAAAATTGATAATATGAATACAGGTATCAGTGGTACCAGTATGAGGGTGTCATGGTACAAACAACATTCTATTGCTTACACATATTTATTCAATAAGCTTTCTTCCAGAAAAATTACTAATTGGAATCATGTCCATTGCTATTGATCCTGTAATAAAGTTTATTGCAGTTTTTAATTTCTTAATAGTCCTTGGTCTTATCCAGTCTATTATTAGAATATTAAAAGCTGCAAGAATCATGGAATTGCTATTTATACCAAAAAACTCTAGTTCATTGTTAAGTGGATGAATCATACCCCTCCGAAAACCTGTACTGACGTTTTTTTCTTTTTTAACAAGAGAGATTTGCCGCATCTCTATGTGCTTAAAATGAGACGTCAGCCCCCTGTGGCTGACAGAAGTTCAGAGTCTGGCTTCTTCAGAGTAGGGCTTTCACCTCAAGCTCCATGAGAAACTCAAGATAAAATTTTAGTAAAACTTACCTGAACTGTTTTTATATGAGCCTACCACAGCGAGCCTCCTACCACATTCAACGCTCCTCTCTTCATGCCTCTTAAATAACAGTTCGGTTAGGGTGAACGAGGAGTGGAGGACACAGCTTTTCGACACAGCCCCGTGGGCTGCTAAATCACAGTTTACTGCTGCTGTCCTGTCTCCTTAAATAACGCTGGAAAGGCAGGTGACGTGCTTACAGGCTGAGAGATTACACTTCCTAGCTATTCCATATTTAAGTCTGAAGTCCAAAATCTCATTGTTATTAATGCGAAACTGGAGCCTTGGAAAATTCAATATTTGCGATCACTGTGTAAAGATACAATCTGCCGTAGCTTAAACTCATAAATAGTTGGAAAGTGATAAGGAACCTCAAATGAAGTTCACCTCCAAAGATGATCATGTATCTTTCTGAGGGATTTCCTCGCAAACCCTTGAAGGCCTCAGAGTCATGTTATAAAATTTATTCCCCCCCCAACCATTATTGAGATGTAATTGACAAAAAGACTGTATGATCTCACTTACGTGTGAAATCTAAAAAAAGTCAGACACAGAGGAGTAGGTTATAAAGCAGTGGTGACCAGGGGCTGGGGCAGGCGGAAGATGGGGGAGGTTGCTCGAGGGTACAAACTTTCACTCCGAAGAGGAATAAGTCCTGGGAATCTAATGTGCAGCTTGGTGACTAAAGTTAACAATATTATACTGTATACTTGAAACTGGCTAAGAGAGTAAAACTTAAGTGTTCTCACCAAACCTAATGAAAAGATAACTGCGTTAATTAACCTGATTGCGGTAATCATTGCACAATGTATACGTGGATCAAACCATTGTGCCCCTTCAAGTAGTACTTGTAGGTGGAGCTCATGGGGATCTGAGGGAGAGGTGCATGCCTATGGAAGTCACAGATCCAGAACCGGTTGGGACGAAGAGCACCCAAAGTTGAACAGATGATTTACTTAGACTACAGCATCAGGGAGAACGTTCATTAACGCGGGGCATCTCAAAGAAAAATAAGGGGGTCTGGGATTTTACTCAGAAGCAAGGCTTTTCTGAAGGATTCCTTCTGTAGCAGCCAGATAAGCAACTTTGCAGACTCTTCTCACAGACCTGTTTGGAAGGGGGACTCCCCCTCGAGCCAACCCACTCCACACATGAACAGCATTTTTACAGAAAGTTTGAGTTGAAATCTGTACCTCGGGAGCTTCCCCTGTTACCCACAAGCAAATTGGAACCTTCTGGTGCTGATTCCTGGGTGGGTGGGTTCGTGTACGTTCTAGGACCCTGTGGGTCTCTCAGACAGAGCCTCTGTGAGACTGGCAGTCACTCCTGCTGCCGCGACCCCCATAGGTTTTCACCAGTAGAGGTTTTGAGGCTTTCTTTTCCCACGCCGGAACCCTGGGTTACATGGTCTCTCTCACTCCCCAGTTGTTCCTCCCGGTTTACCCATCGCAAATGTGGGATCACCAGGCCCTCCAGCCACTGCCTTACCCACCCTGGTCCACCAGCCGCAGCCTTGCCACACGCATCCTCTGCACACCTGCTACCGGTCTGGGCGAAGGTTTCTTCTTTCACTCCTTGGTTGTCGGACTTCCATACAGTTCAATTTTCTGGCAGTTCTAGTTATTTTTTGTTTTTAAATTTGTCGTTGTCCTTCTTTTGGTTGTGCGAGGAGGCAACGTGTATCTGTCTACGCCTCCATCTTGGCTGGAAATCTATTCAAATCCATTTTTAAATCAGGTTTTTTGTTGTTGAGCTGTATGTGTTCTTCTTTATACATTCTTGATATTAAAGCTTACTAGATATATGATTTACAAGCATTTTCTCTCACCCCGTAGATTTTATTTTCACTGTATTGAATGTGCCCTTTGATGCATGCAATTTTTAGTTTTGATGTAGTCCATTTTGTCTATTTTTACATCTGTTGCTTGTGCTTTTGGTGTCATATCCAGGAAATCCTCTCATATCCAATGTTATGAAGTTTCCCCTATATTTTCTTCTAAGAGCCTAGTAGTTTCATCTACACTGTTCTTTAAGCAGCGTGACTACATAGGAAAGGAGAGAGAAGACTATAAAGCCAAGGGAGTGTTCTTTTGAGATAAGCAGAGAAATATACTTACAAGCTAAGAGGGAGATGCCAGAATTGAGGAAGAGCTTGACATAAATACAGAGGAAGGGGATGATGGGCAGATCGAGGTCTCAGAGGTGGTAGAGTCGTGGCTTTGGGGGACAGGGTAGGGGGAGGTGGCCAGAAGAAGGAAGTTATGTAGGATATCCTGTCAGATGGCTTCCGTTTCCTCTGTGAAGCAGTCCCCACATCATTTCATAAGGAAAGTGGCAATGGTGCATGATGAAAGCTTGGAGAAACTGCTGAGGGAGTGGGAGATGGAGCTGACCGTGGACATGTTAGCAGGACTGTAAAGCATATTTGGTCGATGGATGTAAATTGACGGTGGTACCAACCCCATAGTTTTACCATACAGTCTCTAGCTGCAGATCCCCAGGAAGTGATTGTGAAGAGACCCTCTTCCTCTTTGATCATGCTCCTTGTCTTCACGTTGATTTTGATGTTAATGTAGCCACACCAGGTGTCTTATACTTTTTGTTTCTGTGGTATCTCAGCTTTCATTCTTTCATACTAAATTTTCCTCTACATTTACAGTACTTCTCTCGTGAATAGCCTAGAGTTGAGTTTTGGTTTTGGTTTTTTTTAGTAGTCTAACAATTTCTGCCTTTTACTTGGAGTATTTAATTCATTTATATTTAATGTATGTTGAGGTGGCTGGGTTTAATTCAATGATCTCAATACATTTCCAGCAGACACAGCCTCCAGTCTTAGTTTTACAGTTCCTAGCTGCCTGGCGTTGGACCATTGACTTAATCTTTCTGAGCCCTCGTGTCCGCATCTGTGCAGAGCACGTAAGGGCTGCTGTGAACATTCAAGTCAAGGAACATAAAGCACAGGCGCATAGTAGGAGTCCGATAACCTGCAACTGTTATTGAAAGTATCATTTCAGTAGCTCTCCATATTAACTTTTAGGATAAAGATCTTTAACTCTAGCCTGAAAAGAGCTCAGCAGCATGGTGTAGGCTATTCAAATTTCTTGATTGAGAAGTGAAGTTCAGGTTACATAAAATTAACCACTTCAAAATGAACAATTCAGTGGCATTTAGTACATTCGTGATGCTGTGCAGCCACCACCAGCAGCTCCAAAACATTTCATCCCCCTAAAAAGACGCCCTGTTCCTACTAAGCAGTTGCTCCTCCCTTTAGCCCGGTCTGCATTCTGTTCCTATGTCCTTACCCTGGACATTTCAAATAAATGGAATCATACAACCCTAGCCATTTGTGCCTGGCTTCAAGGTTCACCCATCCCGTAGCACCCGTCAGTACCTCGTTCCTTTTTCATGGCTGAATAATGCTCCATTGCATGGATATACCACAGTTTGTTTATCCATTCGTCTGTCGATGGACATTATGGTTGCTTATGGTCTTACATGACATGAGGGATGGGGAAACTCCCAATAGGAAAAATAAACAAAACTTTTGGAAAACCGTGGAATCATAAATGCTTAGAGTTTTAAGGCACTTCAAGTCTAACCACACCGTTTTTCAGGTGAGCAAGGCCAGAACCCACGCAGGTCGTTAGCAGCAGAGCCAATATTAGAGCTCAGGGTCTGGGCTCCCGGCCTCTCCACAGAGTAAAAACTAAATAAAATTATCTTAGGTAAGGCCCCTTGAAGGCGTCTCATTCAAGTCCATGTGGCCAAAGGAACACACGCTAAGAGGGAAATGTGTGAATGGTGATCCTGCCACATGTGGAAGCAGTAGCAAATTCAGCTCTGTTTGGGACCATGTACATCAAGACATTGAAGAATGACAGTCCTGCACATGACAGTCTGAAACTGCTTCGTTCACCTCCCGATGGCTCGACCTCATAGTTTCCTGGAAGCAGGCCCTGAGACAAAGGATTCCATGCGAGGAGCTTATCCGAAAGCGTGTAGAGGACACTTGCAGGGATGTCGAGGAGGGGGAGGGCGGAGATGGCAAGGCAGTCAGGAAAGTCTTCTCTGTTTAGTCTGCCACCATGGCGGAAACTGGAGCTTGATCTTATAGGAACTGTTGCCAACCACACAGAGGACTATCCCTCCAAAGGGGCCAGGGAACCGAGGTGTTTACCCCAGTTGCCCATGTATCTCTGGTTGATGGCTGCTCCCCGAGGAGCTCCCTGGCGCCCTGGCTCCCGTGGCAGCGGGCAGAGTGTTCCCCACGCTTCTGCAAAAATAATCCTCAGACGCAGAGGTGCAGACCCCGGGCGGCGGGAGTCGGCCAGGGCACCCTACGGGGTCTGAGGGTCACAGGGCAGGTGGGACAGCCTGCGTGAGAGGCTTCTGCCACAACCAAGAGCGAGAAAACACAAGAGTATTTGGGTTTTCACTGTGTCCTGGGGAAGAGTGAGGTTAGAGAAAACACATTTTATTTCAAGATGTGTTAAATTCCATGGAAAGCTGTGACTATTTCTGAATTTCCTCAAGATCCTTTTCCTCTTGGGTTAAATCTTTAAAAATACGAGCTAGTGAGAAAAGAAGACTACGGAGCTAAAATGTTGATATTAAGGAAGTAAAAGAAAATGTGCCTCAAAAGCATTTTTTGCAAGAAAATACAAAGCACTTTTGCAAATGAAAAACTGCCGTTTAAATTTTTCAAACAGCAAACAATGGGACAAGGAAAGGTTTAAAGTGGACTCCGTAGTATAACTAGGAAAAATGACATCAAATAAAATGAGAACTCCTGGGACCAATTGCAGGCTCGGTTAAATATTGACCGTCTTGAGAAAGATTGAGACCTCAAGGTCAAGAAAGAAAAAAAAAATGTTCCTAATGGCATTTTTCATTGTTTTCCCATACAGCTAGCCTTTTGTTATGTACAGACTTGACCAAAGAAAGCCATTATTTTCTTGTGGGGTAGTTTCATGAACTGACGAAATTAGAGGATTTTCCAGGCCAAGTGGTTGAGCGCAGGACAGCGAGCTCAGAATCGCTCCCAAACCAGATGACCCCTGGCTCAGCGAGGGGATCAAGGAAGTCACATATTAGAAAGTGGATCGCCCTGGCTGGTGTGGCTCAGTGGACTGAGCGCCGGCCTGTGAACCAAAGGGTCACCGGTTCACCTCCCAGGCAGGGCACATGCCTGGGTTGCCGGCCAGGTCCCTAGTAGGGGGGCTCGTGAGAGGCAACCACACACTGATGTTTCTCTCCCTTTCTCCTTCCCTTCCCCTCTCTCTGAAAATAAATAAATAAAATCTTTAAAAAGAAAAAAAGAAAGTGGGATCAAAATATAAAAATAATTGCTACTTATGTTAAAAACAACTGGCACTTTGCTGATGTCCAAACACTCCTACGGCCGGCATAAAATTCTGCCTTCCCTTGATGAGCTTACTTCACACCACAGACAAGAAATATTGTGGCCACCAGGTACATGAGCTGTCGACACTAAAGTATGTGGCATTTAGAAGAGATTTGGAAAGTGACAGAGAAAGTCACTGCGGGGGTAACAAGAGAGAAGAGGGCAGAGCTCACAGCCTTAGTACTTAATGGATTATGACCGTGTCCATTGGTGCCAAAAAATGATGACAATACAAATAGGGCTTTGGGAGGAAACATGATGAGATGGGGAAAGTGCTAGAATAGAAATCGAGAAGGTGTTCCCAACCCTGGTACTGGTAGGCAGCTGTTCCCTAAGCCTGAGTTTCTTCACGCCCAAATTGATAGGTAAGACAGGTAGTTTTGAAGATGTCTTTCCAAAGGAAGCAATGTGATTCCCAGTTGGTTTTGAAAGCTCAGAAAGCTACTTCTGAAAAAGGGAGAGGAAAATGTGGTTGGTTGGTTTATCCACGTATTTAAGCTCCCACTTCCTGGAGGGGGCGGTGTAACGAGGCAACATTAGTGTAGGTGTTCGAAGATGGAGCCAGGCCCTGGCTGGGTGGGTCACTTGGTTGGAGACTGCCCTGTACACCAAAAGGTTGCGGGTACGATTCCCAGTCAGAGCACATACTGAGCTTGTGGGTTTGATCCCCAGTTGGGGCACATATAGGAAGCAACCTGTATGTTTCTCTTTCACATCAAGGTTTTGCTCTTGCTCTCTCTCTCCCCCTCTCTCCCTCCCACTTCCTCTATCTCTAAAATCAATTAAAAAAACATATCCTCAGGTGAAGATTAAAAAACAAAACAAAGATGGAGCCTGACTATCTGCATTCAAATCCTGGCCCTGGTGCATACTTAGTGTATAATTCTGGGCACATTGCACAAGTGCTCTGTGGCCAGCTTACCTATCTGTAAAAAGCCTTAATAGTCCCTACCCTGAAATATTGTTTTGAGAAATAAATGAATTATTACATTGTGGCAGAAAATAAATAATACATGACGTGCTTGCCAGAAGGGATTCACTCCTTTTCCTGGGAACCCAAGCTAGACTACATTTCCCAGCATTCCTTGCAGCTTCTGCGGCCACATGACTTGATTCTGCTCCATTGTATTTGGGAAAAACTAATGTATGCTGTTATCAAACTTGGCCCTTTTTAAAGATCTCCCAAATGATTCTCTATGGATGTTTTTCCCCCTGCAAAAGAACCAGCAGAAGATTCCAAGTTTCCAAGAGAAAAGAAATCTTTCCTAAATACTTGTCAAACTTGAGGTGAGAAAGAAATGAACTTCTGTGATGATAAGTGACTGAGATTTGGGATTTACAGGTTACAGAAGCTAGTGAGTCATACCCCAACAATATAACACGTCAAACAATTAGTACAGTGTCTGGCACAGAGTGGGGGGGTGAATGTCAAGTAGTGCTTAGACCTATAGGAGATCGGAGCTGCGGGGGGGTCGAATGGCATAAGCAAATGAATGGCCAGGGTGTTTGAAAACAGAGAGCACCCTGGCGTGGCTGGAGGACAGGTCCCCTGGAGGAGACTGGGCAGAGATACTGAGATGGGAAGCATGGTGACATTATAGAGGGACCCAAATACCAGACTAAAGAACTTGGAGGATGTCCAGGTAACAATGGTGAGCTACTCATGGACTGAGAACTCTGCTAACTTTGCTTAGAAGACAATGTTCGTAGCTGTTAATTTGAGGTGGCTTTAGTTTGGATGCCCCCCAAAGCAGGCTTGGAGGGAGGACGAAAATGCAAGTGGCTAACCTGGGAGGTGACCTCAGGAAGCACTATGAGAATGAAGCCGCGACAGGGGAAGGGAGGAAAACCAATGAAGGATATGTTAATGAGCAGGTCACTGCTAGGGGCACCCTCAGGGGAACCAGGACTCGGAATTGTCCCCCGGAAGAGGAAGAAAGGGAAAGAGGTGTACATCTAGGAAGAAATGAGGCCTGTTCCCAGGGCATGAGCGCCCTGGCACTTTCAGCCTAGCCACGGGCTCACTGAGCTCTCTCCCACGGCCTGAAAGTGGCCTCAAGCGAGAGACAGGAAGCTGCTGGCTGGCGGGGACCTTGGACAGTGAGCTTGGGACCGAGCGGGCTGGCCCTGACAGCATCTGTCACATTTCAGCCGCACTCTCTTCTCCCCACTTCCATTTCTAGGTGCCCCCCTTCCCACAGCCTGTTAGCAGTTGATTGTGGGAGCAGGGCGGTGATAAAATGCAAAGAATAAAGACTTTGGAATCCAGCAAACCTGGGTCTAGTCGCCAATTATTAGCTGTGTAACCTTGGGCAAGTTACCCTCTCTGAGCCCCAGTTCCCTCATCTAACGTTAGAAACTTGACAGTGGCATACATAAAGAATCTAGCAATGCCAACTCTTGTCTCCTCCCTCTAAGCTCTGGAAGTTTCCTCCTGAGACACGAGTGTTGATGTGGAGAGGATGGTGAGTGGGTGAGGGGTGGAGAGGGCTCTCTGGCGGTGTGGTAACAAGACCTCGTATTATTCTTACTTCTGGGAATTTCTTTTCAGGACAGGCTACTTTCGTATAACAGACATTTATTTATTCATTCATATAGTTTTGACATTTTCAGGGGAGGCCACCAGGCTGGGACAGGGTGAGGGGGCAAAGACAGGGCTAGACTAGACTTCCCAGAAGTCTATGCATGGAGGTCACTTGTTGAGAGCTAAGGAGGCCTGGGCAGGGAAAGAGCCATGGGCTTGAAGCCATTGAAATGTCTGAGACATGCTCCCTGTGATGTGACTTCATGCCCCGTGACCCACATTCACTGAGACCTAAAAACTCATACTATGCTTAGTGTAATCGGGTTTCCATAGAAGTTGACATCCAAGTCAGCTCATGGCTGAACCAAGATGGTCCACAGGACATAATTTGTGAGACAGGGGGAAGTAGGAGGAAGTAAGGTCTGGGTTTGCAAAAATGAGGAGGCGCATGGAAATGGTGCAGTCTCTTCTGCTACAGCATGTGACCATAATGTCTGAATTTGTTTATACACAGTAGACAAATCAGGGAATAAAACCACCAAAGTGCATGTTAGTCAGAGTCCTCTGAGAAGGAGAGGCCAAGAGAGGGTGAAACATGTAGGAAATTTAGGCTCTGGCCAAGTAGCTCAGCTCGTTGGAGCGCTGTTCCCATATGCCAAGGTTACAGGTTTGAGCCCCAGTCAGGGCACATATGCAACCAATAAATGCTTAAATAAGTGGAACAACAAATCAACGTTTCTCTCTCTTTACTCCTTTCTCTTTCTCTCTCAAATAAATAAATAAATATTTTTTTAAGGAAATTTATTAGGAGAAATGTCTGTGACAGATCATGGGGAGGGAGCCGGGAGAGGCTGGGAGACCCCAGTATCCCAAGTGCAGGACAGAAGGCAGGAAGCAAGGATGTATGGGTGGAACCTCTTGGACTGCAGTGCAGTTCCAAGGAAAGTTTGGTGATGCCACCAGGAAGTCCATCCGTGTCTCCTAGGAATGTGCCTGCTTTGTTATCTCCATCACAAAAAAAGAGGGGACAAGAAGGCAATTATGCTTTTCACTAGTGTCACCAAATGAACACACACACACACACACACACACACACACACACACACATCATCTAGCTGAAAATAGTGACTCATGGAGGAATATGCTACATACATACACACACACCCCTCTTTATCCTCTTTTCCTTACCCCAGTTCTCCTTGTCTGTGGTTCTATCACACGGTTATCCCAAGTCCGTATAAATTCCTTGATGAAGCATTTAATAATAAGTGCGCCCATGGTAGTTTCCTGTTTTTGATAATGAGCTAGAGTTATGTAAGGTGTTACATAAGGTACGCCTCCTATTTTTGCAACTTCTTGTTAGTCTATAATAATTTTGAAAGAAAAAGTTTAAACCAACGTATAGTACAGAATCCCAAACATGAGTAAGCCTACTGGTTTTAAGAACCCAAATAATAAACAGAAAAGGAAAGCCTTAATTATGGAGGAGAATCTTCAAATAATACATGATTTTTATTTGAAAGACGTGAATGTGATACCA
Organism: Mormoops blainvillei; assembly: GCA_004026545.1. Classification (NCBI taxonomy): domain Eukaryota; kingdom Metazoa; phylum Chordata; class Mammalia; order Chiroptera; family Mormoopidae; genus Mormoops; species Mormoops blainvillei. The sequence goes on along the minus strand of PVJD01003196.1, from coordinate 728 downwards.
CAGGAGCAATGGGCCTAAACGAATTCTCTATTTTACCTCCGGAGACAAGGCTGCGAACCTAGCAGAGAACAGAGCGTCACACAGTCGCCCCTGTTTTAAGTGGGGTTGAAAAGCTTCTGCTGTGGATCGAAAATAACGACCAGGAGGCCAAGCAGCGCAGGCTGGCATTTGCTGGAACCTTCTCTTGTTTGGAGCCTCACAAGCCGCGTCTTCGGGAAAGGAGGTAACAGAAAACAGCCGCACAAGCAGGTCTCTGTTTTAAGGCCGGAAGGAGGAAAATCAGGACAATGAGCCAGCTCCCTCTGACGTCACGTTCGTCTTCAGCTGTGATGATCCCATCCCCCCACCTCTTGCCCAGTATTCGTAAGCGATAGCGTCTAACCACAGCCATTTCGCAAACTCTTGTCTTTATCCAGGCAAAGAGCTTTGTTTCCTTGTTAGGGATTTAAGATGTTTAAAACTGATGCCATTTTTATTGGGTCAGTTTGTTTTATTTTCCCTACTTTAAAAAAAATGTATTACTCTTGAGACTTGCAGTTTTTAATGTTCTGTCTGTAACCCTTTTGCCTTCATAGGCCTGTTAAAATTTTAAATGCCTCAACAGGTTACTGCTCATACATTAAAGAAATATAAATAGAGATTTTCCAAAATTTGTCATAAATTCTAGTAATTTAAAATGACATTATCAATATCGTCATGAAGCTTAAAGAAACTTTTCCAAACTGTCA